>BJKM01000590.1:0-44460 GCA_015082035.1 Chaenogobius annularis | reverse complement strand
CAGGCTGGAAGACGAAACGCACGCTCAAGCGCAGATGATAGACAACAACGGCGAAAAGCTCAGAGGGCAGGTGAACGGCAGGAGACGGCTGCAGGACAAGCTGCACGAGGAGGAGGGGGTCCGCGCGATGCTGGAGGCCAAACTCCGCAACGCGCACGAGCTCATCAAGCGCTCGGAGGGGCTGATCAGGGATTTGAAGGCGCACCGGGAGAACACCTGCATCAAACTTAGAATGATCAAGGACGAATACAACGACCGGAAAGAAAAGTTGCAAAAGTGCAAAGACGATCTGAAAAATTCTCACACCATGATTAAGGACGAGCAAAGGAACAGGAGGGTCTTGGAACTTAAGATGGATGAGTTCTTTACAAGTCTGGAAGGCTGTCGACAGGTGATACATCAGCCAAAACGCCTCCAACAAACGGTGGCGTCCATGATCGAGTCGTATATCGACGATGCTAGTGAAGTTAGCATGGGTCAGGACTCTGCAAACACAAATGCGGCGTTGGTGGATATGACGAAACAACTAGCTCATCGCATCAAGAGGATTATTGCTCAACATAAGAAGGAGAAGGCACAGGCTTTGGCTGCTTTGGAGAACATCAAAATGGAAGCTGATGAAGAAAAAATGAGGCTCTTCAGCCAAATGAAAGCGGAGGGGATTTTTAAGGGACAAGGAAAACCCACTCGGTCAAAATGTAGGGCATAGATTTCATAGACCCATCGCTAAACTAGCTTAGCTGCGTTAGCAATTCACCTCTAAATGACCGGCAGTACAGGTTGGGTATATTGTCTCTATTTTCAGCAGTGGATTTTGACCCATTATGGAAAATGTGAAACAAATGTAGGTTCCTATTCGGTACTGCTTACCACAAGAGAGACTGACGACGCTTGGAACGCAAGAGAGACTGACGACGCTTGGACCGCAAGAGAGACTGACGACGCTTGGAACCGCAAGAGAGACTGACGACGCTTGGAACCGCAAGAGAGACTGGACGACGCGGAACGAGAGAGACTGACGACGCTTGGAACCGCAAGAGAGACTGACGACGCTTGGAACGCAGCAAGGAGACTGACGACGCTTCGAACCGCAAGCAGGGACTGACGACGCTTCGAACCGCAAGAGAGACTGACGACGCTTCGAACCGCAAGCGAGACTGACGACGCTTCGAACCGCAAGAGAGACTGACGACGCTTCGAACCGCAAGAAGAGACTGACGACGCTTCGAACCGCAAGAGAGAACTGACGACGCTTCGAACCGAAGAGAGACTGACGACGCTTCGAACCGCAAGAGAGACTGACGACGCTTCGAACCGCAGAGAGACTGACGACGGTTCGAACCGCCAAGAGAGACTGACGACGCTTCGAACGCAAGCGAGACTGACGACGCTTCGAACCGCAAGAGAGGACTGGACGACGCTTCGAACCGCAGAGAGAGACTGACGAACGCTTCGAACCGCAAGAGAGACTGACGACGCTTCGAACCGCAAGAGAGACTGACGACGCTTCGAACCGCAAGAGAGACTGACGACGCTTCGAACCGCAAGAGAGACTGACGACGCTTCGAACGCAAGAGAGACTGACGACGCTTCGAACCGCAAGCGAGACTGACGACGCTTCGAACCGCAAGAGAGACTGACGCTTTAAACGACCTCAACCTCGTAAGAACATTAGATTTTTGCCATCTTAACACTACATCAAACCACAAATTTACTCTCACTTTTGCACAAATGTGTTTAGAACCCTCCAGTGACGGTAACAACAACCGTTTTCCTCCCATACCACACCGTTTGTTGGTAAGATACTGCGCACATTCATACGGTAAGCTCACGGTCACGATTAGTTGAAACTCTTTATTATTATTGTCTTTTGTTCAAAGTTTTGTAGATATTCGTTTGTCTGATTCCTGGCTTCCTCGGTCTTGTCGTTTTTTTTTTGGCGGGATCTGTCGTCAAAGCGATTGCGATTTGTCCTATCTTTTAGAGTGGCGGAATGTTGGCGACATCATCGTCATGGCAACGGTGCAGGACGCGCCCGCACAATGGCTTCTTGCCGTTGTCCAATACATATCACAACAATGTTAATATTTTAAAATACTCACATTAAAAGGCTCAGTTTAATCCTCTGACGTCACATTTATGGATTATTTATCTTCTGAAACTGTATTCACAAACTAGAAATGGGTGGGATTTTGCCTTTTGAACAACACTTAAAAGAATACATGAAACAAGCACAAATATTAGTCAAATTCTTCTTATTTCACATGAAACAGTCGGGAAAAAAACCCTCATTCCGTGTTGTGTGTGCGAAAACTGTGAAAGAGTCTTGTGTTTTTAAGGTGTTCTTTGCTGTAACAGTGTTGGGTAGCGTTACTTTCAAAAGTAACTTGTTACCTCGTTACTGCCCTGGTAAACGAACACGTTAAGTTACTGCGCTACTTTGTTTAGAGTACTCTTGTGTTACCAATAATCCTGTGTTCTGGAATCAGCACATTTAGAACCAGGCTTAAAACGTTCCTCTTTTTTATTATTGTTGTTGTTGACATTTTTGCTACACAAAAAAAAGACAAAAATGGAATTAAAAACAGTCAAACTCTCCTCTGCTAAAGACCACTTTCAACAGTATTTCATATTTCAGTTCACTTGAGTCTGTTCCTTGCTTTTCACATGTTTTCTTCTTCTTCTCCCACTTCCTCTCGGGGAGTGGAACAGGCACGTCGATGTAGATCTTACCTTTGCGCTACCGAAGAGACACAGCCAGAAGCACATGTGCGCGAAGGACCAACAAACCAAACACACGAGTCGAGAAGACGTATTGTACTAGAAGGTCGATTCAGCTGGGCGTAAATAAAGCGGATGGAATGAGTGAACATCAACGGAAAGAAAGCGGAGCAAACCAGGCCCGAGTTTGACCAAAATCGAACGTCGGCGTCAGTCGTCCGTTCGCACGCGACCGTTTGACCTGCTGCACAGGAAACGAGGAAATTAAGCCTCGGCGTTCGATATCCTGCAGTAGACGGACCACAGCGGTAGAACGAGAGCGCCGCGTGAAGGCGTTCAGCCGTCTCCACGACGACTGTGAGCCGCGAGAGGCTGGTCAAGGCAAAGTCAAACAAGCTGCCGCCATATTGGTTCTAGTCGCTAATGTAAACAGACTTCACACACGTTATCCATATTAGATCAGTTTGAGGTGATGTGGAGATGAAGAACCTCCTCGGCCTGGAGCACTTTTAACGCAATCGAACCTAATACTTATTTACCTTTTGTACACTTTTTGCCCCCTTGTCACGATGTTGTAAAAGCAGCTCTCTGGGTCAAAATGAGACCACTTTTTCAGCTCTTTCAGAATAAAGTCAATACTGAGAAGGTTCCTCTGGACTAAAGCTCTTTAGATTAATCTGTGTGACGTAATTTAGGCCAATTTTGAACTAAAAATGCTCATACGGTTTAAAGTGTCTCAGAAAGTGTTTCGGGGAAAGCTGAACACAACGTTTGGACAACGACGTTGACGGAAAACAGACCGCTCAAAGATAAGAAGGTCCAAACACGAGTCCACGGTCCGACTCCAAACAGGGGTGTGTGGTGAGTGGGCTGGTGCTGGTGACAGGCGTGCTGCTGCTGTTCTTCATGAGGGTGGTTGTTCTTTGTGAGTGTTGTTCTTCGTGAGTCGTGTTTTTGTTGTTGTTCTTCGTGAGTGTTTTGTTCTCGTGAGTGTAGTTCTTCGTGAGTGTTGTTGTTCTTCGTGAGTCGTGTTTTTGTTGTTGTTCTTCGTGAGTGTTGTTCTTCGTGAGTGTAGTTCTTCGTGAGTGTTTGTTGTTCTTCGTGAGTGTTGTTCTTCGTGAGTGTTTGTTCTTGTGATGTAGTTCTTCGTGAGTGTTGTTTTCTTCGTGAGTGTTGTTCTTCGTGAGTGTTGTTCTTCGTGAGTGTTGTTGTTTTTCGTGAGTGTTGTTGTTCTTCGTGAGTGTTGTTGTTCTTCGGGAGTTTGTTGTTCTTCGGGAGTGTTGTTGTTCTTCGGGGTGTTGTTGTTCTTCGGGAGTGTGTTGTTGTTCTTCGGGAGTGTTGTTGTTCTTCGTGAAGTGTTGTTGTTCTTCGTGAGTGTTGTTGTTCTTCGGGAGTGTTGTTGTTTCTTCGGGAGTGTTGTTGTTCTTCGGAGTGTTTGTTGTTCTTCGGGAGTGTTGGGAGTGTTGTTGTTCTTCGGAGTGTTTGTTTTCTTCGGGAGTTGTTGTTCTTCGGGAGTGTTGTTGTTCTTCGGGAGTGTTGTTCTTCGGGAGTGTTGTTCTTCGGGAGTGGTGTTGTTGTTCTTTGGGAGTGGTGTTGTTGTTCTTCGGGAGTGGTTGTTGTTCTTCGGGAGTGGTTGTTTTTCTTCGTGAGTGTTGTTGTTGCTCTTCATGAGTGTTGTTGTTTTTCGTGAGGGTGTGTTGTTCTTCGTGAGTTTTGTTTGTTCTTCATGAGTGTGTTGTTGTTGTTCTTCGTGAGTGTTGTTCTTTGTGTGGGTTGTTCTTCGTGAGTAGTGTTTTTTGTTGTTCGTCATGAGGGGGTTGTGCTTTGTGAGTGTTGTTGTGTTCTTTGTGAGTGTTGTTGTTGTTCTTTGTGGTTGTTGTTCTTCGTGAAGGTTGTTGTTCTTCGTGAAGGTTGTTTTCTTCGTGAAGGTTGTTGTTCTTCGTGAGTGTTGTTGTCCTTCGTGAGTGTGTTTCTTCGTGAGTGGTGGTGTTCTTCGGAGTGGTGGTGTTGTTCTTTGTTGTTGTTGTTCTTCGTGAAGGTTGTGTTCTTCGTGAGTGTTGTTCTTTGTTGGGTTGTTCTTCGTGAGTAGTGTTTTTTTTGTTCTTCATGAGTTTTGTTGTTCTTCGTGAGTTTTGTTGTTCTTCGTGAGTGTTGTTGTTCTTCGTGAAGGTTGTTCTTCGTGAGTGTTGTTCTTTGTGAGTGTTGTTGTTTTGTTCATGAGTTGTTGTTTTCTTCGTGAAGGTTGTTGTTCTTCGTGAAGGTTGTTCTGTGAAGTTGTTGTTCTTCGTGAAGGTTGTTGTTCTTCGTGAAGGTTGTTGTTCTTTGAGTGTTGTTCTTCGTGAGTGTTGTTGTTGTTCTTCATGAGTGTGTTGTTGTTTTTCGTGAAGGTTGTTCTTCGTGAGTTTTTGTTGTTGTGTTCTTCGTGAGTGTTGTTCTTCGTGAAGGTTGTTCTTCGTGAGTGTTGTTTTTGTTCTCCGTGAGTGTTGTTCTTTGTGATGTTGTTGTTGTTTCTTCATGAGTGTTGTTGTTCTTCGTGAAGGTTGTTGTTCTTCGTGAAAGTTGTTGTTCTCGTGAAGTTGTTGTTCTTGTGAGTTGTTGTTCTTTGTGAGTGTTGTTCTTTGTGAGTGTTGTTCTTTGTGAGTGTTGTTCTTCGTGAGTGGTGTTGTTGTTCTTCTTGAGGGTTGTTGTTCTTCATGAGTGTTGTTGTTGTTCTTCGTGAGTGTTGTTGTTGTTCTTCTTGAGGGTTGTTGTTCTTCATGAGTGTTGTTGTTGTTCTTCGTGAGTGTTTGTTGTTGTTCTTTGTGAGTGTTGTTCTTGTGAGTGTTGTTCTTCGTGTGAGGTTGTTGTTGTTCTTCTTGAGGGTTGTTGTTTCTTCATGAGTGTTGTTGTTGTTCTTCGTGAGTGTCGTTGCTGTTCTTCGTGTTGTTCTTCGTGAGTGTTGTTCTTCGTGAGGTTTGTTGTTGTTCTTCTTCTTGAGGGTTGTTTTTCTTCGTGAGTGTTGTTCTTCGTGAGTGTTGTTCTTCGTTGAGTGTTGTTCTTCGTGAGTTTTTTTGTTCTTCATGAGTGTTGTTGTTCTTCGTGAGTGTTGTTCTTTGTTGGGTTGTTCTTCGTGAGTAGTGTTTTTTGTTGTTCTTCGTGAGTGTTGTTTTTGTTCTCCGTGAGTGTTGTTCTTTGTGAGTGTTGTTGTTTCTTCATGAGTGTTGTTGTTCTTTGTGAAGGTTGTTGTTCTTCGTGAAGGTTGTTGTTCTTCGTGAAGGTTGTTGTTCTTTCGTGAGTGTTGTTGTTCTTTGTGAGTGTTGTTCTTCGTGAGTGTTGTTCTTCGTGAGTGTTGTTGTTGTTCTTCGTGTTGTTCTTCGTGAGTGTTGTTGTTTCTTCGTGAGTGTTGTTCTTCATGAGTGTTGTTGTTGTTCTTCGTGAGTGTTGTTGTTTTCTTCGTGAGTGTTGTTGTTGTTTTTCGTGAGTGTTGTTGTTGTTCTTCGTGAGTGTTGTTGTTGTTCTTCGTGTTGTTCTTCGTGAGTGTTGTTCTTCGTGAGTGTTGCTCTTCGTGAGTGTTGTTCTTCGTGAGTGTTGTTCTTCGTGAGTGTTGTTCTTCGTGAGTGTTGTTGTTGTTGTTGTCTTCGTGAATGTTGTTCTTCGTGAGTGTTGTTCTTCGTGAGTGTTGTTGTTGTTGTTCTTCGTGAGTGTTGTTCTTCGTGAGTGTTGTTCTTCGTGAGTGTTTGTTCTTCGTGAGTGTTGTTCTTCGTGAGTGTTGTTGTTGTTGTTTTCTTCGTGAGTGTTGTTCTTCGTGAGTGTTGTTGTTGTTCTTCATGAAGGTTGTTGTTCTTCTTGAGGTGTTGTTTTCTTGAGTGTTGTCGTTGTTGTTGTTGTTGTTCAGGACACTTGAACGTGGCGTGATTTGTGCTGATCAGCAGACGGAGCGTTAGTCGTCCCCGGGGCAGACGTGGCTGTAACTGAATTGTCGAGTCAATGAATATTGCAGGGCGAAGTCGAGCGGCATGATTTGGGAAAACTGGCGATTAGATTTGGTGGTTTATAATAGATTCAAAGAGGATTTGCTGATTTTTGTTTTTTTGTTTTTTTTCTAGACAATACAAAGAGCATGACACACACAGGGAACATACAATTTAAATAAACAGATCCATATAGTAAATATATCTCTCGCAATTCGTTCAAAGTCTTTTTTTGTCCAGTAATTTTAATTTTCAGTCCAGTCTTTGATCGTCGGTACATTTTGTGTCATCCAGTTTTCCCTTAGGGCCTTTTCCCCTGCTAACTGCGACTTTTCAAACTGCGACTTCGATTTGATTGCGATTAAACGACACCGTGAAGTGTCTTGCCCGAGGGTAGAACGTTCTGGCAGGCCCACTTCCTGTACGCGTTTCCCGACGGCTGAAAATGCGCTCGAAAAGGAGCGTTTACTATTAAAAATAACATGTTTTTTTGCCGACACGAAGAGCACTTCCTGTCTGCAGATAACCCCACTTCCTGTCCCGTCACACAGGGTCAACAAAAACACTCTCCCACCAAAAATAACCAGTTTATTTATTTACACTTACTGAGACAGCCACATTCTTTGTGAGTCTGAAAGTGACAAATGTGCGTTAGCCTCAGATTCACTTTTGACTGTTTTTATGGTAAATTCTACTAAATAAACACTAGAAATTGTAAGAAATAATAAGACTGTAAATCAGATGTTATGAAGTTAAACAGTTTTTATGCAGTCGCTGTATTTATTTCACCAAATACTTTTAATTCTGAGCAATTTAGGTCATAACTTTTTACATGTGCTTGAAAAAGGTGAATTGTTCCTTATTTACTAATCGGAGGAATGTCAATGCATCAAAATGTAGAGGCTTTTGTAGAAATATAAATGTTGAGTACATTATTTATAGTAGAAAATGCAACAAAAAGAGCTAATTAATAATAAAAAAGTTGTAAACGCTTGAATAAAGGTGCTATTTCCTTCTTTTTGTGATTCATTTGACCGACATTTCACATTTGTCACATAAATTAGCTTCAACAAATTCAATTTAAAGACATTTTAACACATTTGTGGATTGAAATATCTGAATTATGTTACAAGTAAAAACTCATGACTTAGTTTCTTTACGTGGCATTAGAATAAAAAGTGTGTTTTGTGTTCATAAATCTAGTCTTTGTTTCCCTGAATGACGTCTTCAGTCTATTTCTGTCTGTGCAGTTTTCTGGTGGAACAATGCTTTTCCTTCCTCTTATAGTTTTGTGTTTTTGTGTTTAAACATCTGTAAAAACGCTCTGCAGATGTTTTCACTCGTGTCGTTCATTAGGACTTCGCCCTGGAGCCGGAACAACAGCGTCTCAGTCTTTTCACTTCTTTACAGAAACCTTTAGGTATTTTTACTTTATACTCCATTAGACTGGTTCAGTCCTGGTTCAGTCCTGGTCCAGACCCAGGTCCAGACCCAGGTCCAGACCCCGGTCCAGACCCCGGTTCAGACCCTGTTTTGGATGACAATATTACCATCTAGAAAATGCACTTGAGTTAAAGTGTATATGACACATATGACCACACATTTCAATAAAATGTGGT
This sequence comes from Chaenogobius annularis, assembly GCA_015082035.1. Classification (NCBI taxonomy): domain Eukaryota; kingdom Metazoa; phylum Chordata; class Actinopteri; order Gobiiformes; family Gobiidae; genus Chaenogobius; species Chaenogobius annularis. Next base: position 36,170 of record BJKM01000590.1, on the reverse strand, counting down.
GAATATAATTGTATTATATAATATATAAAAGATTTTACAAAAAATATATCATTTTGTTGTTATTTTTTCACAATTTTTGTGAAGTTTAATAATACCATATCCAAATCATTTCAATTAATTCTGTCTTTTTAGTATTGACTAACAACATGTCTCTAAAAGAATACCAAGGTTTATAATGTGTCTTCCTGGTTACCTAGCAACCATACTGTAAACAAGGACCAAAATCCTCATTTGTCAAATCGTAATTCATTATACCTGATGACACCCTTATTCTGTTCAGTTATTGTTGTTGAATGTCGCTTAATGATGACATCACTGAGGGATTCCGTTTGACTTCTTTACACATCGTTTACTCTTTACACTTCATTCTCAGACTTCTGTCATTCTTCAAGACTTTCATTCTTCAGACTTCATTCTTCAGACTTTATTCTTCAGACTTTATTCTTCAGACTTTATTCTCAGACTTTTATTCTTCAGACTTCATTTCTTCAGACTTCATTCTTCAGACTTCATTCTTCAGACTTCATTCTACAGGAGACAAAGAGACTTCTTCTTCTTCGGTGGCGTTTATGGCGGTTGGTATCCATCGTGTTACGTTACTGCCGTTCTTTAGACTTTCTTCTTTAGTTTTTGTTGTTGTTGTGTCGCCTCCAATGGCGGTTGGCAGCCCAACCGAAAAAGGTGCACCCGTCGCCTATCCACTGTAGTTGTGCGTCTTCTGTAGTTGTACGTCGTTCTGTAGTTGTGCTCTTCTGATTGGCGTCTTCTGTAGTTGTGCGTCTTCTGTAGTTTGTGCTGTCTTCTGTAGTTGACGTCTTCTGTAGTTGTCGTCTTCATGCAGTTGTTGCGTTCTTCTGCAGTTGTACGTCTTCTGCAGTTTGTGTCTTCTGCAGTTGTTGCAGTTGCGTCAGTTTGCAGTTTGTGTTGCGTCTTCTGCAGTTGTGCGTCTTCTGCAGTTGTGCGTCTTCTTCTGCAGTTGTGCGTCTTCTGCAGTTGTGCGGTCTTCTGCAGTTGTGCGTCTTCTAGCGTCTTTAGTTGTGCGTCTTCTGTAGTTGTGCGTCTTCTGTAGTTGTGCGTCTTCTGTAGTTGTACGTCTTCTTGTACGTCTTCTGTGCGTCTTCTGTAGTTGTACGTCTTCTGTAGTTGTACGTCTTCTGCAGTTTGTCAGTTGTGCGTCTTCTGTAGTTGTACGTCTTCTGTAGTTTACGTAGTTGTAGTTGCGTCTTCTGCAGTTGTACGTCTTCTTCACACCCAGCACCCGTCAAAAAAAAAAGAGAAATTAAAAATAAAGAGAGAGAAAAGGCGATGGTTGTTTTTCCAAAATGTCTTTAGAAACTGTCACTCGCCTGATGTAAAACTATGACAAGCATTTACCACAGGACTAAAGCCCCCCCCCCAGTGTCCGCCCCCCCGTCCCACGCTCCCCCCGTCCGCTCCTCCCGTCCACGCTCCCCCGATTGCCTCCACGCTGACCCCCCGAGTGTCCGCTCCTCCCCCTGTCCACGCTGACCCCCCGAGTGTCCACTCCTCCCCCTTTGTCCACGCTGACCCCCCGTCCAGTGTCCGTCCTCCCCCTTGTCCACGCTGACCCCCCCGAGTGTCCACTCCTCCCCCTTTGTCCACGCTGACCCCCCGAGGTCCGCTCCTCCCCCCTTTGTCCCACCGCTGACCCCCCCCGAGGTGTCCGCTTCCCCCCCTTTGTCCACGCTGACCCCCCAGAGTCCGCTCCTCCCCCCTTTGTCCACGCTGACCCCCCGAGGGTCCGCTCCTCCCCCCTTTTGTCCACGCTGACCCCCGAGTGTCCGCTCCTCCCCCCTTTGTCCACGCTGACCCCCGAGGGTCCGCTCCTCCCCCTTTGTCCACGCTGACCCCCCGAGGGTCCGCTCCTCCCCCTTTGTCCACGCTGACCCCCGAGGTCCCGCTCCTCCCCCTTGTCCACGCTGACCCCCGAGGTCCGCTCCTCCCCCCTTGTCCACGCTGACCCCCGAGGTCCGCTCCTCCCCCCTTTGTCCACGCTGACCCCCCGAGGGTCCGCTCCTCCCCCCTTTGTCCACGCTGACCCCCGAGGGTCCGCTCCTCCCCTTGTCCACGCTGACCCCCAGTGTCCGCTCCTCCCCCCTTTGTCCACGCTGACCCCCCGAGGGTCCGCTCCTCCCCCTTTGTCCACCGCTGACCCCCCGAGGTCCGCTCCTCCCCCTTTGTCCACGCTGACCCCCCCGAGAGGTCCCAAAGACAATGTTTCTGTTTCATCTCCATTTTGGCTCCAGTTGAAATCGTTTAATGCAACTTTACACTTGATTCAAACGTTACTATTGTCCCAAGTGTCTCGCTCATGTTGCCGCGGTTACCGAACTCTTTTTCTAAAAATCTATGTAGAAGTTTGTAGAAAATCACATGAACAAACATCTCTGTACATTTGCCTTTAATTATCCGGACTAGTTTGTGTCGTCCCCAAAGTGCGAAATACCAACATTTCAAAGACAAAATTCACATTTATATTAAGTGCACAATATTGTGAATGTTGTTTTGAAGAAAACTGTAATATCGAGGCGTATATTATTTATAGTTAAAAAAGAAGAAAAGCTAGATAAAGAAGCTGATGAACAAAATAAATAACAAAAAAGTGACATTATAAACTTTTAAATTAGAATATTTAAAATTGAATATATTAATAAAATAATTTGTCATATATATCTACATTATATACATTTTATACGTTATATACATTATACGAGGAGTTGGGAAATGTTACTTAAAGTTCTCCTGATTTTCTAATTCTGACTTAGTTTGAGGGTATAAAACCTGTGGTACATATTTATCACAGTTTTACTTCTGTTAAGTTGCAGTTTGTGAAGAAAGAAAAAATAAGAGTTTAAACTGACAGGAAGTGGAGCTGACTCCCTCTGTGATGTCATCAGTGTGCGACACAGTTGACACTTAACTGACAGTTTAAAACCGTGGTTGGACTAAATAAAGGTGTTTTATGGTGTCATTGTGTGTCGGATCAGAACTGTGGATTTGGGCTTTTGTTTACAGTCTGGTTGCTAGGTAACAGCTGTGGAATGACCTCTGCCTCTGTCATATTTGTGCGTCCAACCAGGAAGTACGATTCTAAACGTTGCACAAACGGGGCAAAATGTTGAGTGATCCGAATATAGATTCCGTGCGTTTGAGTGAAATGTTCCGTGTGGACTTTAAATGAAGCGCCCCGCACAGACGTGAAAACAGGAGGCGAGCGTTCTGCCAGAGCACAAACACGGACACAGACCGTCTCAGTCTTAGTCTTATTTTATTTAATTTAATCGGTTTATTGGCGTTTTAGTCGACAAAAATGTGTCTACTCATTCACTTATTTGGATTAGACGTAGATTTAAACGGGGACAACAACAAACGTGAGAAGACATGTGAGTTGTAGAAGATTTGGGGATGAACTGAGCGCGTAATCTGCCTTTTTACGTGTAAATGTGCAGTTTCAGCGCTTTTAGTCGACCAATCGAACGGCAGAACATGTTTTAGTCGATCAAGACTTTCTTTAGCCCTAAATAAGACACAAGAAACAAATATGTAAAAATGCAACAAACATTATAAAAGACATCCTAAAAAAAACTCAATTCAATTCAAAATAAACGCCACATTTGGTCCAAAGGTATCCATTTATTGTGTCCATGGCAGGAGTTGTGTGAAAAAAAGTATTTCTCTTGTTTTTGGGACATTTTCACTACTTCCAATCTCATAAAATGTTTAGTTTTGCTCGCATTTTCCGACTTGAAATGCGGGGAAAATGCCACTACAATTGAAATAAGAACATTTGAAGTGAGTCACGATATACACGAATGAATATAAATGCGGCTTATGCCAATCACGTTTTAATCGATGTCAAACTTCAGGCAGTGTATTTACTAAACTGGTCTCGGTGTTGTCTCCCCCCGTCGTGCAGGACTCTGCTAGTCTCCTTTCTCTGCTGGTGCTTCTGCTGGCTCTTCTGCTGGCTCTGCTCTGCTGGTGCTGCTGTTTCTGCTGGTCTTCTGCTGGAAGTTCTGCTGCTCTGCTTCCTGCTGGTCTGGACCGACATGGAGGAGCGTTTCGACTGCTCGAGCTGCTCCGAGTCTCTGTTCGGGAGGAAGTACATCGACGTGGAGCGCAGACCCCACTGCGTGCCCTGCTACGACCGACTGTTCGCCCACACCTGCCACGAGTGCAGCCAGACCATCCCTCACAACACCAAGGTAAGGCGCCCCGATGTGCGCCCGAACGCCGCCGCCAGCAGAGGGCGCGGCGTGGGCTGAAATGAAGCCGTTCGGATGAGGCTACAAACCGCCGCTGCGAGGTGGTATTAGCGTTATAATCTGGTTAAAAAACAAAGAAGTTGAATATAATGCGGAATCCCACAAGGGTCAGTTCTTTGACCATTATTATTGTGTTTGATTAGGACAACAAATAATTAGAGATGAGATTTTTAAGGCTTCTAAGGAGAGAATCGTTATAGTTTTAAGTTTATTATTGATGCAGCTCAGACGTCGTTTAGTTTCTTCAACATTTTGATTTCTTAACGTTGCTGTCTTTGTCATAAAACGTCTGTTGGCATCTTTCAGAGCCCAGATAACGGTTCACAATCATCAAGTACGATTGTGATTATTTTAGAAGTCGACTGGCACAATTAATACCAAGTCTTCCTCTGTGCTCGTGTCAGGACAGTACAAGGTTCAAAACGCTCCGATTGGGAGTGGCAGCGCCCCCTCTGGTTTTCTCTGGTAGCTCGCAGCACGACCGCACTTTTACAGTGACTGATGCTTGTCTTGGCCCGTCTCTGCTTCCGCTGCAGTATTTTAACCTCAAAAATACAGTCTGTGGCGCGGCTCTGGGACCATTTATCACAAGACTCTGAAACTCGATGGAAACTATGCAGGGGCGTGGCCTGAACGCAGACGTGTCCCGCTGAACGCAGACGGAGCTTTGAACCATGGAATGACAGCAGGATTTGCACGCGCCTGAGTCCGAGCGATCCTGCGCATTCAATCTGTGTCTTTGTTTCACCTGCTGATGTCACAAGGTGGTGCCCTGCTCTTATAGACGGTCACCGTTTTTCATTTAGAACGTTTTTGTGTTTTTAGTTCATGCAAAACCAAATGAAACATGAGCGGGACTAAAGCGGGGCTAAAGCGGGGCTAAAGCGGGGCTAAAGCGGGACTAAAGCGGGACTAAAGCGGGGCTAAAGCGGGGCTAAAGCGGGAAAGCGGGACTAAAGCGGGACTAAAGCGGGACTAAAGCGGGACTAAGCGGTAAAGCGGGACTAAAGCGGACTAAAGCGGTAAAGCGGGACATAAAGCGGAAAGCGGGCTAAAGCGGGCTAAAGCGGACTAAAGCGGGACTAAAGCGGGACTAAAGCGGTGTAAAGCGGGACTAAAGCGGGGCTAAAGCGGGGCTAAAGCGGGGCTAAAGCGGGACTAAAGCGGGGCTAAAGCGGGACTAAAGCGGGCTAAAGCGGGAGGTGTAAAGCGGGGGCTAAAGCGGGGCTAAAGCGGGAGCTAAAGCGGGGCTAAAGCGGGTGCTGAAGCGGGACTAAAGCGCGGGAACTAAACAGCGGGGCTAAAGGGGGACTAAAGCGGGACTAAAGCAGGTCTAAACTAGGTTTCAAAACCCAGTCTAAAGCAGGACTAAACTAGGTCCAAAAACCCAGTCTAAAGCAGGACTAAATCAGAACTGAACATATTTAACAAAGAGACACTTTTGTATTCTCAGAAGCTAAACTAAAGCTGAACATCCATTAATTAATAATAATAATAGTAGTAAATAATAGTAATAATAATGTTTAAAGGGTTTAAAGGGAAACACATATGGTCACTTTTATGATCTCATATTTAAAGTCATAAATGTGTCAGTGCTTCGTGGTGTGTAGCGCTGTCGTTGTGTGTTGTTTTATGAGCCCTGTCCACACACACTCCCGGCTGACAAAGAGCTCAGGAAGTCCTGGTCCAGTCCTGGTCCAGTCTGGTTCAGTCCTGGTTCAGTCCTGGTCCAGTCCTGGTTCAGTCCTGGTCAGTCCTGGTCCAGTCCTGGTCCAGTCATGGTTCAGTCCTGGTCCAGTCCTGGTCAGTCATGGTTCCTGGTCCAGTCCTGGTCCAGTCCTGGTCCAGTCCTGGTCGTCGTCCAGTCCTGGTCCAGTCCTGGTCCAGTCCTGGATTTGTTGATATATCATTCTAAAACTGCTTTAATAAACTTTCAAGTCTAAAAAATGAGGTGAAATTTCGGTTTAACAAGAAATCCCAAAATATGTGACATTTTTGCTGTTTTTACACAGAAAATGGCCTTATTTGTAATACTGCTTTACTCCCCTCTCCACCCCTCCTCCTCCTCCGCTCTCCTTTCCTTCCCTCCTCCTCTCCTCCTGCTCTCCTTCTCCTACTCCTCCTCCTCCTCTCCTCCTGTCTCTCTCTCCTACCCTCTCCTCCTCCTCCTCTCCTCCTGCTTCTTCTCCTTCTCCTCTCCTCTCTCCTTCTCCTCTCCTCCTCCTCTCCTCCTGCTCTCCTTCTCCTCCTCTCCTCCTCTCTCTCTCCTCTCTCCATCCCCTCTCCTCCTCTCCTCTCTCCTCTCCTCCCTCCTCCTCTCTCCTTCTCCTCCTCCTCCTCTCCTCTCACCCTCTCTCTCCTCCTCTCTCTCTCCTCTCCTCTCCTCCCTCTCCTCCCCTCCTCCTCCTCTCCTTCTCCTCCTCTCCTCCTCTCCTCTCCTCCTCCTCCTCCTTCCTCCTTCCTTCTCCTCCTCCTCCTCCTCTCTCTGCTCCTCCCCCTCCTCTCTTCCTCCTTCTCCTCTCCTGCTCTCCTCTCCTCCTGCTCTCCTCTCCTCCTCTCCCTCTCCTCCTCTCCTCACCTCCACCTCCTCCTGCTCTCCTCTCCCTCCTCCTCTCCTCTCCTCTCCTCTCCTCTCTCTCCTCCTCTCTCACCTCCTCTCCTCCTCCTCCTCTGCTTCACCCGTGTGTTCGGGCTCTTCTCGCAGGAGCTCTTCTACGAGGACCACCATTACCACGAGCACTGCTTCCGCTGCTCTCACTGCGGCCGCTCTTTGCCCCAGGAGCCGTTCTCCGAGTCTGGGCCAAAACCTGGTCTGCAGCGACTGCTTCTGTAACGAGTTCTGCTCCAAATGTGTGGCCTGCGACAAGAACGTCACGCCAGGTGAGGACTGACTTAACCTGCCCTAACCAACCATCCACAGGGAAATGGGAGGACTGACTTTAACCCGACCCTAACCAACCATCTCCACGGGGAAATGTGAGGACTGACTTAACCCTGACCCTAACACAACCATCTCCGCCAAAACACAGGGGAAATGTGAGGAGGCTCCTCGTAGAACAGCTGCAGGGTTAGGGTTAACCCTTAACCTTTAACCTTTCACCCTTAACCTTTAACCCTTAACCTTTAACCCTAACCCTAGTGGACATGGAAAAGGCAAAAAAGGCCAAACTAATGTGGCAAAAAATGTATGAAGAAAAGAGTTATTACCTGAACTAAACCAGGACTAAACCTGAACTAAATAAGGACTAAACCAGAACTAAACCCGGACTAAACCGGGCCTAAACCAGGACTAAACCAGGACTAAGCCAGGTCCAAACCAAGGTCCAAACCAGGTCCAAACCAGTGTCCAGACCAGGTCTGGGACGTGCCTCGTGACAAATACAACCTTTCCTCTGGTGACGTCGGCGTCTTCGGTGACTGTGAATTAGAAGGCCGCGGCGCTCGGACCACCATAAAATGGGTTTCACGTTGTTTTTGTCAAGTTTGTGCCTCAGGAATGTTTGAGCTGCAGTAAAATACTCCTGCCTTTGTGCCCCGAGACACGGCGGTAAAATGAGACGCCCGAAACAGTAAAATACTTCCTGCCTTTGTGCCCCGAGACACGGCGGTAAAATGAGACCCCCGAAACAGTAAAATACTCCTGCCTTTGTGCCCACCCGAGACACGGCGGTAAGACTGAGACCCCCGTAACAGTGTCGTTTCCCTGAACACAGTTGCTAGTGTCCGTTTCCCTGAACACAGTGCTAATGTCGTTTCCCTGAACACAGTGCTAGTGTCGTTTCCCTGAACACAGTGCTATGGTCGTTTCCTCGAACAGTGCTAATGTCGTTTCCCTGAACACAGTGCTAATGTCGTTTCCCTGAACACAGTGCTAAGTCGTTTCCCTGAACACGTGCTAATGTCCGTTTCCCTGAACAGTGCTAATGTCGTTCCTGAACAAGTGCTGTGTCGTTTCCCTGAACACAGTGCTAGTGTCGTTTCCTGAACACAGTGCTAATGTCGTTTCCCTGAACACAGTGCTAGTGTCCGTTCACTGACGCAGTGCTAGTGTCGTTTCCTGAACGCAGTGCTAATGTCGTTTCCCTGCCCTGAACACAGTGCTAATGTCGTTTCCCTGAACACAGTGCTAATGTCGTTGCCCTGAACACCGTGCTAATGGTCGTTTCCCCTGAACACAGTGCTAATGTCGTTTCCCTGAACACAGTGCTAATGTCGTTTCCCCTGAACACAGTGCTAGTGTCGTTTCCCTGAACACACTGAAGCTAATGTCGTTTCCCTGAACACAGTGCTAATGTGTTTCCCTGAACACAGTGCTAATGTCGTTTCCCTGAACACAGTGTAATCGTCTCGTTTCCCTGAACACAGTGCTAGTGTCGTTTCCTGAAACGCAGTGCTAGTGTCGTTTCCCTGAACACATGCTAATGTCGTTTCCCTGAACACAGTGCTAATGTCGTTTCCCTGAACACAGTGGCTAATGTCGTTTCCCTGAACACAGTGCTAGTGTCGTTTCCGTGTTCAGGTTCTCGTCTGCTGGAGCACGGCGGCTCCACTTGGCACGAGGAATGTTTCTGTTGTCACGGCTGTGGGAAATCCATCGCGGCGACGCCTTTATGTCCCCGACAACAACAACTACTACTGCGTTCCCTGCTACGAGACGCGCCTGGCCCCTCAGTGCGGCCTCTGCAACAAGGTACACGCCCACTCCCATCTGTAATATCGATGATCAGGTCTATACCGCGGGTTTACTCAGGTCTATACCGCGGTTTACTCAGGTCTATAACGCGGGTTTACTCGGTCTATAACGCGGGTTTACTCGGGTCTATAGATCCGCGGTTCTACTCGGGTCTGTACCGCGGTTTACGTCGGGTCTGCTACCGCGGTTTTTACTCGGGTCTATACGCGGGTGTTTATCGGGTCCTATAACGCGGGTGTTTACTCGCTACGCGTGGTTTACTCGGTCTATACCGCGGGTTTACTCGGGTCTGTACCGCGGGTTTACTCGGAGTCTGTACCGCGGGTTTACTCGGGCTATACGGGGTTTAACTCGGGTCTGTCGGGTTTACTCGGGTCTGTACTCGCGGTTTACTCTTACCGGGGTTTACTCGGTCTGTAACCGGGTTTACTCGGTCTGTAGCGGGTTTACTCGGGTCAGTATCGCGGGTTTACTCGGGTCTATACCGCGGGTTTACTCGGGTCTATACGCGGGTTTACTCGGGTCTACGGGGTTTACTCGGGTCTATACCGCGGGTGTTTACTCGGGTCTATAACGGGGTGTTTACTCGGGTCTATAACGCGGGTGTTTACTCGGGTCTATAACGCGGGTTTACTCGGGTTTATAGACCGGGTTTACCGGGTCTATAGACCGCGGGTTTACTCGGTCTTACCGCGGGTTTACTCGTCTAGGGTTACTCGGGTCTATACGCGGGTTTACTCGGGTCTACGGGTTACTCGGGTTGTACGCGGGTTTACTCGGGTCTGTAACGCGGGTTTACTCGGGTCTGTAACGCGGGTTTACTCGGGTTGTAACCGGGGTTTACTCGGGTCTATACCGCGGGTTTACTCGGGTCTATACGCGGTTTACTCGGGTCTATACCGCGGTATAACCCGGGTTTACTCGGGTCTTACGCGGTGTTTACTCGGGTCTATAACCGCGGTGTTTACTCGGGTCTATAACGCGGGTTTACTCGGGTCTATAACGTGGGTTTACTCGGGTCTATACCGCGGGTTTACTCGGGTCTATAACGCGGTGTTTACTCGGTCTATAACGCGGGTTTTACTCGGGTCTATAACGCGGGTTTACTCGGGTCTATACGCGGTGTTACTCGGGTCATAAAGCGGTGTTTACTCGGGTCTATACGCGGGTGTTTACTCGGGTCTATAACGCGGGTGTTACTCGGTCTATAACGCGGGTGTTTAACTCGGGTCTATAACGCGGGGTGTTTACTCGGGTCTAAACGCGGTGTTTACTCGGGTCTAAACGCGGGTGTTTACTCGGGTCTATAACGCGGGTTTACTCGGGTCTTAACGCGGGTGTTTACTCGGGTCTATAACGCGGGTTTACTCGGGTCTATAACGCGGGGTTCTACTCGGGTCTATAACGCGGGTGTTTACTCGGGTCTATAACGCGGGTGGTTTACTCGGTCTATAACGCGGGTGTTTACGTCGGTCATAACGCGGGTTTTACTCGGGTCTATAACGCGGGTGTTACTGGGTATAACGCGGGTGTTTACTCGGGTCTATAACGCGTGTTTACTCTGGTCTATAACGCGGGTGTTTAGGCTATAGCGGTGTTTACTCGGGTCTATAACGCGGTTTACTCGGGTCTGTACGCGGGTTACTCGGGTCTGTACGCTTACTCGGGTCTATAACGCGGTGTTTACTCTGGTCTATAACGCGGGTGTTTACTCGGGTCTATAACGCGGGTGTTTACTCGGGTCTATAACGCGGTGTACTCGGGTGTACCGCGGGTTCTGTCTACGCGGGTTTACTCGGGTCTATAACGCGGGTGTTTACTCGGGTCTATAACGCGGGTTACTCGGTCTGTACGCGGTTTACTCGGTCTATACGCGGGTTTACTCGGGTCTATACCGCGGGTTTACGTCTGTGCTGAACTCTGCCGTTTCGCTGCAGGCTCTGACTAAAGGCGGGGTGACCTACAAGGACAAGGTTTTTCACCGGGAGTGTTTCTTCTGCTCCGCCTGCAGACTTCCTCTCTCCGGGCAGACGTTCACTTCACAGGGAGAAAAACCCTACTGCGTCAAGTGCTTCGGCAGCCTCTACGCCAAGAAGTGTGCGGGCTGCAACACCCCCATCACAGGTTCGGAAAAGTCTCTGGTCCTCTCCCCAGTGTGAACGTCTCTTTGTGGAAGCAGGAGACGTTGTTTGTTGTAACGGCCAAATGATCAAAACTTAAACCTGACTAATTCTTCAAGTATGCATAGTATTATTCTGTGTGTGTAAAAACTGAAACATTCGATTGTCAAAGTCGATTGTGCCTCTCGATGCCAGAATGTGACGTGATCTGGAAATGATTCGGCTCGTTTCCACAGGACCACGAAGCCCATTCAAACCCTTTTCCACCCGCAGGGATTATCAGGGATTCGAGTCGAAAGCGCCGCAGCGAGACAAGGAAGCTAGTCGTCCTCTCAGTTTACAGTTACATCCCACAATCAAACAACAGTTAATGCAGTTGGTGGCAGAGTGGTTAGAGCAAGGTTAAGGTTTCAACTCCTGGGATGGGAATTTCTGTGCGATGTTGGCATGTTCCTCTCCGTGTTTGGGTGGGTTTCTTGAGATAAATCCTTCATTATGGATTTATTTTAGCGAGACTCGGCTAATTCCCAATAACGACTGAACGGAGCAGGAAGTGGAGCGCCGCAGGAAGTGGAGCGCCGCAGGAAGTGGAGCGCCGCTCAAGGGCACCGGGAACATTAGCCGCTCAGAAAAGGGCCCATTGCGACGTTGGCAGTACCAGAGTCATTTCGTCGTCTGAACCTTCTTCCTCGTTTTGTTTTGGCAGGTTTCGGAGACGGTAAATACGTGTCTTTTCAGGAGCGCGAGTGGCACCAGCCGTGTTTCAAATGCTCGCGCTGCTCCGTGTCTCTGGTGGGGTCCGGCTTCTTCCCGGACCGCGACCTCATCCTCTGTACGGACTGCAACGCTGAAGACTAATTTGTTTTGCCTTGTCCCACATTTAATACAATTACACGTGTGTGTGTGTGTGTATATATATATACTGTATATATATATAAACTAGACACGTGAAAATATCTGTGTACAATTTAATATAATGCCACCTTTAATGCCTTATGTACAGAGGTGGGTCGTACTCAAATTGTTCCTTCAAAATAATATTACTCAAGTAAAAGTACAAAGTAGTCTAACTTTAAGTCGAAGTGCTTGAAGTTGGACGACACATTTCACTCAAATGTAGTGAACTCGATTATATTTAAGATTTGACTCAACATTTGGCCTCGTTGTCCCCAGTTTTTTTACCATTTCTGTCAAGTTTAAAATGTCCTTCCTGATTGGACATGAGCAACAGATAATTCCACAGCTGTTACCTAGCAACCATAACTTAAAGAAGGGCCAAAATCCATATAAACTACGCCACAGTTAAAAATCACCATAAAACACCTTTATTTGGTCCAACGATGGTTTAAAAAGTGTCAGTTAAGAGTCGACTTGTCGCACACTGATGACATCACAGCGGGATTCTGTCTTAGAACTCAGCAATTTTAAACTTTAATTTTTCCAAATGTCTTCACAAACTGCTACTTCACAGATGTAAAACAATGATGAATAAGAGTAACAAAGTATTTTGGGGAAGCTGTTACTCAGTTGAGAGTAAAACGACCTGATTGGACGTAATTTGAAGTTCATGTAATTGGAGCGACAAAATTATAATTCATGCTCAAAATCTGGTATTTAAAAAAAAAAAATGAGAAAAACTCCATCTTAAAAAATGTTCAAATCATTTTATATTGTCAACATCAAGCTTTTGTCACTTTTTATAGGTTTATACACGCCATAAAAATATTACTCAAGTAAAAATATAGCGTCAAATGTTACGCCAAGAAGTACAAGTTCTTGAAAAACGCACTCAAGGAAATGTACTTCCCACCTCTGCTTATATATAACCTTTTCTAAACCGAGACGCAAAGTATTTTGTTGTTTCTGTAACAAATTAAACTCATTCAAAACCACGTGTTTAATGAAATCATTCTAAACGGTTTTAACGGTTTGGGAATGACGTAACGCAGACTTCACAAAGACGGACCCTCTTGCCAAGGCTGCTGCTCCTCAAAACGCTCATATTTATTTTGTTTGCGTCAGCGATTATGAAGTCGTTTTCAGCGAGTATCTGGGAACGCTCAAAGTCAGACGTCGTTGTCAGGGCTGAAAAAGTAAACATGCGTCAGGCGAAGGTTAGCGAGTGAAAATATTTGTGCAAAGACGAAACGAGAGACGGGAACCGAAAAAACCATTTTAGGGAAATCCTGTTCAGCGTTTCGGGAGGACGGTGACGGAAGAAACGGAAAACAAAACAAGTTTACTTCTGGGAAAGCTCTTTTTTTGTTTGCTCTCTCTATATTTAGGCTTTTTACGGGGAAACCACAAAATTGTCCAATCTGCTCCTAATTTTGTGTGTTTATTCTTTCATTGTAATCAACTTCATCCATAGATTTCTGTAGAACATTGTAACTCGTTTAAATGTTTGCGAAAAGACAAAAGATCAGGCCTCAAAGTACAAGCTCCTAAATCACCAAACTTTACAATCGAACGTAAGAATCTGATTTATTCAAGTTTTAAGTCTAAAAAATGAGGCAAAATTGATTTTTTGGGTTTTTTTTTTTGGGATCAAATTTTTGTCAGATCTAGTTTAATAAAACAAAATCAAATAAGAAATCCAAAAATGTTGTATCTAATATGTCAAACAAATGAACCAAGACATTTAAACCAGGCTCTGTCCATTTTCCAGATTTAAATGACATTGTGACTCTGAATTCAATGTTTTTCCTTTCCACCTAATTTAACTTTTTCTCTTTTAAAGATGTTGTTGCCCGTCTGCTTTATTTTGGAAAGTACAGAGTGAAATGGGGGTGAGAGAGAAGGGCAGGACATGCAGTGAATTTCCAGTTGGGAATCGAACTCACGACCACGCGGCCGGCTGGTCGCGCGCGCGCGCTTTAACCACTCGACCACCGGCAGCGCTCATTCAACTTCCTGAAGAAAAGAGTGGTTGTACGCGCGCTGCCGGATCCAAAACAGATGGAGCCGTTTCCCACGAGTCGGCCAAATTAATCCACGGATCCCAAAGGAAAAGGTCAAAGACGAAAGGTCGTTTCTAGGACAATGACAGAACAAACAAACGAAGATGCGGGACGAGAGCAGCTTGCATTGAGCCGCGGCACACAACCGCGGACTGTGTTCAGTAAACTCCAAAACGGTAAACTGGTCAATGAAATCTATGCGCGAATCCCCGAATTGGACTTTTTTTTTTTAAAAGGTACATGTGGCAATAGCTCAAGGCGCGAGGGGCGTCAAAGGGCACGATCAAGGCCAGCAAACGACCAATCCCAATAATCGAGTCGACTTTTACGATAACCGCAAACGTACCTTCGTGTAATTCCGACAGTTCCGCCTGTATCGCGTGTGTCTCCCTTCGCTTTGGGTTAAAGTTTCAATAAATGTACAACTGAAGACCACTCTGGCCGTGAAAGTGTCCATTTAGTTTTCGGTCGGAAAACCTCATATTTATAGGAGACATAAGTATTTGAACACCGCCAATCAGCAAGCGAATTCTGCGTCTCAAAGACCTGTTAGTCTGCCTTTACAAAGTCCACCTCTGCTCCACTTAGCTGCTTAAAGACCACCACACAACCATCAGTCAGACTCCAACTACTGCCATGGGCAAGACCAAAGAGCTGTCAAAAGAACCCCCAGACTAAAGTGAGACCTCCACAAGGCTGGAAAAGGCTATGGCCGATTGGCAAGCAGCTTGAGAGAGAAGATCAACTGTTGGAGCAATTGTTAGAAACATGGAAGAAGCAAAGACGAGTGTCACTCTCCCTCTGGTCAGATGAGACACAATATATGGACCAAATAGAAACTTTTTGTATTAAACTCCACTCGCCGCGTTTGGAGGAAGAGGATGAGGACCACCCCAAGAACACCACCCCCGTGAAGCATGGGAGTGGAAACGAATCTCGCTTTGGGGTGGAAACGTCACCGTCACGCTTTGGGGGTCTTTTCTCCCACAGGACGACTGCTGTATTAAGAGAGGACTGAATGGGCCATGATTGTGAGATTTTGCGCGCAACGACCTCCTTCCCTCAGTCAGAGCACTGAAGATGGGAGCGGACACCGTCAGGAGAGAACCAAGGTGTGGCTCCGTAAGGGGCAGATTCAAGGTTCTGGAGCGGACCGCGTCTCCAGACCTAAAATCCAGCAATAGAAAATCTTTGAGGGATTTTCCGTCAACCTTAATCCAAATGTCACAGAATTTAGATTTTCCTCAAGTATAAACTTAATTCATAAATGTTCTCGATCTTTAAAACCTTTACTTCTCGTGTATAACCTGCGTTGGTTTAAAAAAAGTATTTCAAGCGTAAACAGAAAGTCATTAGCTGAAGTTGAAAAGCAGAAGCGCGGCCCCCTCGACACTTGGATGTTCTTCACGTCTCGGGCGTTTCCTATAAAGCCACTGTGTCACATTGAACCACTGGACAGAGGTTCTCCTCTGAACAAACGCAGCCTGCGACTTTCTCTGCCAATCGGCCCAAAGGAACAAGTGCGAAGAGCCCCAGACGGAAGCCTTGTCCATTGTGTCTTGTGGCCAAACACTTCCTCAAGTCTTCCTTTTACTTTCCTATCCAACATGTCTAAAAAAGTCCCAAAACAACGTTTCATAACAATGGGTTCGGACTTTTATCTTTTTTGCATAAATACAACCATGTAAAATAATATGGCTGATGTTACAACGCTCAACAAACAAAAGCAAACACATTTGGAACTGCTGTGAGTCTCCGTTGACAACAATTAATAAATACAGTCTTTAAACACTGAGCAGAGCTTGTTGCAGAACATGCAACACGGCCACTGAGATAAATTGTACAGGTTCTGTTTGGATCCACGCGCCAGACCGCCGGGGAATGTGGAGCACGAACAACACTCACGACGCCGGGAAATAAAGGACGTAAAAAAGTCAAAGCCAGGAACGAGTAATCCTGCCTTGCGTGTCCAGAGGCTCGAGTCCAGACGAGAGCTCGGAGCCCAGAGGCTCGGGTCCGGACGCTCGGGCCCGGACGCTCGGGCCCGGAGGCTCGGGCCCGGAGGCTCGGGCCCGGAGGCTCGGGCCCGGAGGCTCGGGCCCGGAGGCTCGGGCCCGGAGGCTCGGGCCGGGTCCAGACGAGAGGCTCGGGTCGGGTCCAGACGAGAGGCTCAGGTCGAGTAATCCTGTAACAGATCGAGACGAGAGGAGAAGTGAATCCCACCACTCTAGCGCCATCTACCTTCGCACATCTGGAAGGACCTGCTACACTTGCACTCATGGGCAGAGCGGCATCACACATCTACGACACCCGCGTAACCACAACAGACTGGTCCAGAAGGTTGGCATCAGGGACGCACAACACCTGGAATGTCATCGACCCAAAGAACTTTATAACACAAAAACGATCGATCCCCTTTTCTATAAATGCAGGTACGACGTAACGTTAGCTAGCTCCAGGAGGGATAGTACGAACTGACTGCTTATCTCTACAAAACGCTGTTAAAGCAGAACTACGTCACATTTTCACCGTATTAAAGACTTTGTACGTCCCTGTGGTGGTTAAAAATGTATTTTCGGGGCGTTTGAGGTACCCGCCGTCGCCCCCTGCTGTCTCTTAAGCGTAAAACCAGCCTTGTAACATTTGCCGACCTGAAGATAACTCTCCTGAGAAACCCTGGCTCGTTTTTATATTTGTAATATTTGGCAACGTTAAATGTTTTTCTACGTGATTTTACAGACTTATTATGATAAAGAAAGAAAATAGAGAGCCAGAGTTACTAAGGCGATAAAAAGTACATGACCTCTTGACCTCTCATTTCAGAGCCTTCAGGCGCACATGAACGTGATTTTAAAATTCAATGAGACCTTAAAGAAAACACTCACCGCTCTTGGTTTCTTGTTCACCTTCATGTCAAACCTGCAACCAGAAAGAACAGTTCATTTACGCGTCACGTCACTGCAGCGGCCTCCACTTCAAATGGGAAGAACTCAAACCAAAACCACTCAAACGATCAAATAAAAATGATATTAAAAATGACAAAATGATCTTTAATCGGCACACACACCAACCTTGGACGAGAACGGTTATTTCAACTCAAACGTTTGCGTTCCGAACTAAATGGGTCAAAATAAAAGATGAGGCCAGGCACATGGTTTTGCCCCCAAAAAACAACAAACAAAAGTGTCAAATTATGAAGAACATGCAGTAAAACAACACCAAAGTCACTCCAGTCCAAACCAAAGCCGAGGGACTTACTCGAAGTCATAATCAAACATGGCCGACGGGCTGCGGAGAGCAAAGGATTGTGGGAAACAGAGAGCAGCAGTGGTTAGTTCAAGGCTAATGCTAAATGTAGCTCACGTTAAAGTTTGTGTGAGAACGTTTGAGACGTGCAAAAGGTCCTGGAAACCCACCCGGAAATCCATCTTTGTCGGCGAATGACGTCGGAGTATTTGAGAAGTCGATTATTTCTATTGAACACTATTGAAATACATGATAAAAGACTTCGAGATGGAGAACATTTACAAATAAAATGCACGATTTTTCTGCGTTTTAGAGTCCGTTTAGTCCAGAAAACGACGACCAAAACAATCGGCACAAGAAACGTTTCCAGTCACATGGAGTTTCTGTGCGTCGGAACCATTTTGAAAAGGCCGCACGTCGACGCCGTTACGACATCCGCGACGTTTAAACGCTTCCCGCCGTTACCTGTGCCTGTTCTTGTTCTTCCTCTTCTTGTGGGAGTTGTGGTGGCTGCTGGAGGACGAGGACGACGCCGCCTTCTGGGGCTTCAGGTCCTGCAGCGCCGAGTCCAGCTCCTCGGCGTCGTCCTGGCTCGGCTCGTTCTCCTGGTTCTGGAGGTCCGGGGAGGCGTCGCTCTCGGTGCCGCTGCCCGCCTCGCCTGGACCACGGGAAACGCACTTTAAGCATTTTAATTCATTCGCAACGTGTAAAAGACGTCATCAGTGACAGTTAAATGTGCAAAGAATGAATGAAAAGGAGAATTATTATTCATCTTCCTCTTTTTCAACTCGTCTTCAACAGTTTTAAATCACTTCACATCTGCATTAAATAACAAATAAACACATTTCAAACACATCTCTTATTATGAAAGCTTTTGTGTCTTTCTTAAATGCAGATATTGTTCTTGATTCTTCGATTTCGTTGTCAAATAATTCCATAAATTCACTCTTTTCAACAGAAACTCTTGGTTCCGTTGCTTTGGTTCTGATTTGTCTTTAAATTACAGTGACTTGTCCTTTGTTTGTTCTGACCCTTGAATGTTTACGGGTCATACTTTGCTTTATACAATCCTTTGAGTCGACTTAAGTCAGTAAAATCACGACTTTTTAATACTTCTTTTCTGTAACGACTGTTGGTGACAATACTGTGGAAAGTAAATATTACATCTGGACCCCCACATTTCTACACAGCGGGTCAAATATGGGACAGTTATTGGGTCGTATAATGTTGATAAAGCTGCACAATGGACTGAAAACTTTGATACCGTATTTTTCTGTTAGAAGATTACACGCATTCCTCTATTACACGTCTATTACACGTCTGTTGGACACGCCCCCAAACACCAGCGATACTCACGCTTCTCGTTCATGTGATCCGGAATCCCCCCGAGCGCACAGACCGCCTGAGAAAGAAGTCACACAAGGTTTAGGCCACCGGGGGTCTTCAAACGTATTCCAAAAATCAGACACGAATCAACGCTAAAACTAGTATCAAAACCAGATACTAGTCTGAACAAGTATCGATACTGCAGAAACCACGTAAACGGGACACAACGCGACCTTTCCTGAAAGTTTGAGAACGACCTTGAGCTTTATGTTGAGACCCCAGAGTAACACAAAGTACAGGCATTTTTAAGTATTTAGTTGTAGTATTTTTATGTTTTATTTTTAATCAGAGAAATGCCACAAACGCCGTGACAATGAAGCGAATCATTCAACGGTTTGAGCCTTCGCACCTTTAATAACGTGGAACATTCATTTCAGGCCTGTGTCTCATCCAAGTGGTCATTTTGGGCCAATTTAGCAGTAAAAACCTAAAGACCAACAAATACTGGTCTGAGGATTAGACAAATGCTAAAATGTGTTGGGTTCTTCTCAAAACAATCGTGATATATCGACGAATATCATGAGGGACCGAGTGATTCCCTGTCCCACTGAGGATCATTCATGTGAATATCGGGATTAGAGTACATTTCTTAGCATCTAAATGGCGTTTGAGAGTATTTTGACATCACATCCAGGTCTTTGCGCCGCGGCGACGCCCCACACGGCACGTGCAAAGACATAATTAACCGTAAATCACTTCGACTTTCCACAGACTAAATGATCTACGACACAAACACAGTAAAGAACTCACTGCGACGGACGTGACCGACGACTTGCTGAACAGACGCTCCGCCTCTTTGAACTTCCTGTTTCTCCTGTCGGTTTTACTGTTGGAGTTCCTGCGAGACAGAAACACAGCGGGCGCGTTAGCGTTCCGGCACGTTTGGCTCGACGTGCGTGGCGTAAACGCGGCGCGCTCACTTCTGGTTGGTGAGGTAGCGGTCCCAGCCTCGGATGATGTTGCCGTACATCTGGGTGTCTTCCAAGTAACTGCCTTCGAACGCGTAGATCTGTCTCTCCAAGTTCACCAGGGTCTCCTAAACGAAAAATATAAACATAAAGTGCATTCTCTCAGCTCACGTATCTGGCAAAGATTCAGGCGTATACAATAAAATAAGAGTCTTCCATTGTTAAATCAAGCGGTCAACACAGAATAAACTATTTCTGATTTTCTTAAATAACACACAGTATTTGTAAATATTCTCTCGACTTCAGTGGCCAGATTTAAACTTTTATTTGGTTGGTAATGTCTTTAAAATGCTAAACTAAATAATGATCACAACTAATTTCTTGATATCTAATTCTAAGCCTGATTTATTTAAGTTTTAACTCACAAAAACGAGGTCAAAATTGATTTGTTATGCCAATGATCGGAAAAATCTCGTTTACTCAAATACTAAATGAGATATCCACAGTAGCTTACATGACAAAAAACAATGAAGCAAATAAAAAACTTGTATGTCTCAAATATGTGCAATGTTGGCCATTTTACATTTGAAAATCCATCCCATATTTACCATATTATATTTATTTATTAAAACATCACAAATCAAATTGATAGCTCTAAATGTCAGACTTGTTTCCTTGTCTCACATACGACATATTTATGTTAAAATAAGCGATATTACGAATATTTATGGCTGTATTTTGTTGCTGAAGAGAACGCGCAATTTCCACATATCGCGAGAACGTTCTACCGGGCGGCAGGCTAACGCGAATTAGCATTTAAAACATAAACTCTTAAATAAATCTAATAAACACATGTTTGGACATGTTTAAATCACTATTATGTTGTTATAATTCCCACAGTTAAGCTATAACACCAGCTACTGCAGAAAGACACGTCCAAACACAGACAATGCAGATGCTATTGTTGTTACCCGCTGTTAGCATCGTTAGCGTCGTTAGCGTCATTAGCATCGTTAGCATCACCGGGGCCTCCACTCGGCAGCGCGCGTTGGCGGTCGTTTTAATATCGGACTGCGTTTTACCGGGGCACGTTTGTATGTTTCGGTGAATGTGGCGACTTACGGCCAGCTCTTGCTTCCTCTTGACCAGGTCCGCCAGCTCCCGGCGGGTGTCGGGGATCTGGGGCGGAGTGGCCTTCGCGTGCATCGCCATGACCGAAGCAGACGCGGAGCAGCGGGACACAACAACGGCGGAGGAGACGCGGGCTTACAGCGGGTGGCAGAGGAGCGCAGAGGCCGGCAGGTGGCGCTGTGGGGCGAAGCGGCGGGGGAGACGCGACAGTGTGTTTTTTTTTAAACTTTTTTTTAGAAAAATAAATTATTACGCACCAAAACATAAATCGAATGAAATTCACACAATGGAACCTTAAAAAAAAAAGAAGAAAAAAAAACATTACAATTGTAGGTGGGGATCATAACAAGTAACGACAACTGCAATTCATTTAGACAAACCATGGATGTATTATAAGTTCCATGAGACAAAAGAAGTAAGTATTAGCATGAAGAAAAAGATTCAATCACCTGCCCCTGGTACTGGTTGTTCTGTTGCATCCCATGTTTGTCCCATGAGAATGTATTCATTGTTTCACTGAGGCTCAATATTTAACCAGAGAGAACAAGTCTTCCTCGTGCATCACACAGTTCTCTGTCATCTCTACAGAAGACCCCGGACAACAGTGTGTAATACTACTGGAAGAGGACCAAGACGATCGTCTTGGCTCCATAATACTCCATAATACAGTAGTTCATTAGACAGCCAAGCCCACCTTCATTCTACACCACGAAGCTTCTGTATTCGTTTAATTCCAACTTGTATTTTGGCTCCTTGTTGTTTCTTTCTCCCCGTTTAAGGCTAAGTCCTTTTTTATTGTTATTGTTATTATTTTTATTATTATTATTATTATTATTATTATTATTATTATTATTATTATTATTATTATTATTATTATTTGCTCAAGACTTGAAATGGACATACAAACATTTGGACTCACTTTTCTTTTCTTTCTTTCTTTCTTTTTATTTAAAAAAATCAAATTCAACTGACATTTGACAACATGAAGAGCAATACACTGTGTATTTAAAACCTTATCTTCAATATGATGGACATATTGTCGTTGTTTTCTGGACTTTTTAATTTTTTTAATGAAAGTCTAGTTTACTGTCAACGTGGACTGACTAACTAACTCTTTATGTACACCAGGTGTCGCTGTAAGACCACGCTCCGTGCATCAGAACTGCGTCAAATCACTTCCGCCCTGTTTTCGCGTCGCCATAGCAACGGGGAAGAAAAAAAATCCGGCCAAAAGTTCCAAATATTTGAACGTGAAACTGTCACTTTTACGGGACATTTCTGCCCTTGAACCATGGGGTCTCTTCATCGAGGTACTAAACACCGGAGGTCAGAAAGTTCTTACTTAAATTAAAGCTAATATTATTTTATATGTTTGTTCAAAAACAGACAGTTCGGCACGTGCGGTTTCAATTCCATCTAAGTTCAACACGATGGCAGCAATCAGCAACTCAGAGAAGAACCCGGAGAAGAACCAGGAGAAGAACCCGGAGAAGAACCCGGAGAAGAACTCAGAGAAGAACCCGGAGAAGAACCCGGAGAAGAACTCAGAGAAGAACTCAGAGAAGAACCCGGAGAAGAAACCCGGAGAAGAAACCGGAGAAGAACCCGGAGAAGAACCCGGAGAAGAACCCGGAGAAGAACTCTGAGAAGAACTCTGAGAAGAACCGGAGAAGAACCCGGAGAAGAACTCTGAGAAGAAGGGCTTTTCCTCCCAGACAAGGAGATTTTCCTCACGGCACAACAAGGTATGAATGTGTTAAGTCAAATTAAATTTAATGTTAGGCCCATTTAATGTTTGGCCATTTAATGTTAGGGCCATTTTAATGTTAAGCCCATTTAATGTTAGGCCCATTTAATGCTTGGCCCATTATATGTTAGGGCCATTTAATGTTAGGCCATCTAATGTTAGGCCCATCTAATGTTAGGCCATTCTAATGTTAGGTCATTTAATGTTAGGCCCATTAATGTTAGGCCCATCTAATGTTAGGCCATTAATGTTAGGTAGTTAATGTTATGGCCCATTTAATGTTAGGACCATCTAATGTTAGGCCATCTAATGTTAGGCCATTTAATGTTAGGTCCATTTCATGTTAGGCCTATTTTATGTTAGGCGCCATCTAATGTTAGGCCAATCTAATGTTAGTCCATCTAATGTTAGGCCATTTAATGTTAGGCCCATCTAATGTTAGGTCCATTTCATGTTAGGCCTATTTTATGTTAGGCCATCTAATGTTTAGGCCCATCTAATGTTAGGCCCATCTAATGTTAGGCCATTTAATGTTAGGCCCATCTAATGTTAGGTCATTTCATTTAGGCCCATCTAATGTTAGGTCCATTTATGTTAGGCCTATTTATGTTAGGCCATCTAATGTTAGGCCATCTAATGTTAGGCCATTTAATGTTAGGCCCATCTAATGTTAGGCCCATCTAATGTTAGGGCCATCTAATGTTAGGAGGCCCATCTAATGTTAGGCCCATCTAATGTTAGGCCCATCTAATGTTAGGTCCATTTCATAGTTAGGCCATCTAATGTTAGGCCCATCTAATGTTAGGCCATTTAATGTAGGACGAGGCCCATCTAATTTGTGTTTCAGACAGAAAATCCCGGCCCAGGAAGCTACAGTGTCTCTAACATCGGCGTGAACTGTCCTTCTTTCTCCACAAAAGGAACTTCTGGATTTGTGGCTTCGTCCAAGGTCAAAACCCAAAGCAAAAATCTTAATTTTTCATTTGAATTCTAATGATTTCGATAACACGATATTCACAATATTCAGACAGATATTTAACCACCGCGTCCGGTGCTAAACTGTGCCATCATATTAACCACAGACGGAAAAGAAGAAAGAAATATCACTTTTTACTCTTTCTATCTCTTTTAGCGCTGATTTCAAGGGTTTGAATGCGATGTTGCGGATGAGTCGTTGACGTTAGGCCCGGTTTGCCCCATTTGTGATTGGTCGACTGAATATTTGTGTTAATCAAGTCTGAAGTCGTTAGGATCAGAAGGAGAGTTCGCCGGCGTGTCAGGAACATTGTCGTTTTTGTTGTATTTGTGCGAGATCCGATCCGTTTTGAGCTCTTTGACCAGCGCCACGCCCTTTTGTAATTCTATGGGTCAGTGTGCCCAGCGTGTCTTTAGTGGGCAGCGTTACCGTGACGTTTCTCTCCTCAGGTTCCCAGCGTCCTCTCTCACCCTCAGAGACACGTCCCCGGACCCAACGCCTACAACCTGCAGAGCTCCTTCATCAACCGGTGGGACTTCAACGCGGGCGTGTCCAGAGTCTTCAGAACGCCGCTGACACGTCACCGCGACACGCCCACAAACAGTAACCCGGCGCCCAACCAGTATCATGTGAGTGAACGCGGCGCAACGGAACAACCGCGGCGCAACGGAACAACCGCAACGCGGCGCAACGGAACAACCGCGGCGCAAACGGAACAACCGCGGCGCAACGGAACAACCGCAACGCGGTGCAAACGGAACAACTGCAAGCGGCCTGCTCTCGGAAATATAAGAAAGCCTTAATAAGTCCTTAATAAATCCGTAATAACTTAAATTAATTCTTATTAAATCCTTAATCATTTTTAATAAATCTGAATAAATCCTTAATAAAAAAATATTCTTAATAAATAGAATAATCCTGAATAAATCTTAATAAATCTTAATAAATCCTCAATAAATCCTTATTAAATTCTTATTAAATTCTTAATAAATCCTTAATAAAAATATTCTTAATAAACCTAATAATTCTTAATAAATCTTAATAAATCCATAATAAATCCTTAATAAATTCTTATTAAATCCTTAATAATTCTTTATAAATCTTCAATAAATCGTTATTAAATTCTTAATAAATCCTTGATAAAAAATAATTCTTAATAAATATTAATAATTCCTTTATAATTCTTAATCCATCCTTGATAAGTCCTTAATACATCTTTAATAAATAATAAAACCCTGATTCATTGATGTTTAAACAAAAAAATGAAAATAATGAATACACTCATTTTCAGTCAGATCTAATTTACTCAAATACTAAAATAAGACATCAAAATCCTAATGTGTCAACAAAATGAACTCAGAACCGAATGTTTCTGATCGTTACGTCCCAGATTGGATTTTCTTTTCTCTGAACCCATTTTATCATGACAAACGTACATGAAGAAGGTTCAAATTGTACCTTTAAATATCGACATTAACACTTCTTTCTTCTAGATCCAAAGTGTCGGCAGTGAAAGATTCGCTCCGCCCGGTTCTTCGTCCTTCGTCTCCAAAACCAAACGTGACTCTTCCGGGATCGACGCCGACCTGCCGTCACCGTGTACGCCGCGCTTTTTCCGGACTGTTCTCATGTTCTCCTTCTATGTTCCGCCACGAATAGTGCTAATGACTCTTGTGTGTTCAGGTCATTATCACGTTGAGGACGGGTTCCGGCGCGCGTCCAGGGCCGTTCTCTCTCCGTTCAGGTCCAAAACGCAGAGGTCGTCGGGTCCAAAGGATAACCTCGTCCCGGGACCAGGCGCCTACGATCCGCAGCAGAACCTGGCGCCGGTGAAGAGGAGCAACCCGCTGCAGTGGGTCAAATGCACTTGGGTCAAATGCACGTGGGTCAAATACACACAGGTCAAAATAACCTGGGTCAAATGCACATGGGGTCAAATACACTTGGGTCAAATACACACAGGTCAAATACACTTGGGGTCAAAATATCCTGGGTCAAATACACTTGGGTCAAAAATCTCCTGGTCAATACCACTTGGGTCAAAATCATCCGTGGTCAAAATGCACTGGGGTCAAATGGCACATGGGTCAAAATCACCGTGGTCAAATGCACATGGTCAAATGCACAGGGGTCAAATGCACATGGGGTCAAATGCACATGGGTCAAATGCACATGGGTCATGCACCAGGGACAAATGCACTTGGGTCAAATGCACTTGGGCCAAATCACCTGGGTCAAATGTGCTTGGGTCAAATCACCCCGGCCAAATGTACTTGGGTCAATGCAATGCCACTGGGTCAATGCACCGGGGTCAAATGCACTTGGTCTCAGAGTGTTAGAGACGAGCGCCGTCGCAATCCACAGATCAGAGCTTAATGATATGATATCTTAAAACACACATTTTAAACAAGGAACTGAAACCCATGAGTAGACGCGTTTGTTGTAACCAGGCGACACGCAGCAAATCCAAATCCAAAGACATGAAGATGAGGAATAAGGACTTTTGCAGGACCTTTTTTTATCCCAAAATGATATGTTTGAATGGGACAGTCCTCTAAATGTTGCATATTTGAACTGGGAGAGGTAACCCACGGCAACATGACAACAACAGAACTAATATTAGAAAAAAGAGTTTTTGGGACCAACTGTATCTGCCTTTGAGGTCGTGTCATGTTCCCCAGACTCCAGACGGGAGCTCTCGGAACTCGGTCTTGTCTGGTCTAACTTTCTGTGTTTCAGTCGTAGAGGCGCGGTGCTCCTCTCTGCTCCGCCCTCGCCGCCCAAACCGGCTCGAGCCCGGGCCCCGGACACTACGACGTCTCCGGAAACCTGGTCTCCAAGCGGACTGTTCCCACGGCAGCGTTCGCCTCGAAGTCCCACAGGATCACACGCACGAGGACGGCCGACCATCTCCAGGGGCAGTACGCCCGGGCCAGGTAACGCTCCGGGCAGGTAACGCACCGGGGCCGGGTAAAACGCCGGGCCGGTAATTCCGGGGCCGGTAGCTCGGGGCGGTGCGCTCCGGGCCAGGTACGCTGGTAAACCGGGCGGGTAACGCTCCGGGGCCGAGGTAACGCTCCGGGCAGCTCGCGGGTAATCGCTCTCCGGGGCCGGTAACGCTCCGGGGCCGTACGCTCTGGTAACGCTCCGGGGCCGGTACTCGGGGCGGGTAACCTCCGGGCGGGTAACGCTCGGGTAACGCTCTGCAGGTAACGCTCCGGCGGGTAACGCTCCGGGGCGGGTAACGCTCCGTGGGCCGGGTAACGCTCCGGGCCGGGTAACGCTCGGTAACGCTCCGGGCCGGGTAACGCTCCGGGGCCGGGTAACGCTCCGGGGCCGGGTAACGCTCGGTAACCGCTCGGGGCGGGTAACGCTCCGGGCCAGTAACGCTCCGGGCCGGGTAACGCTCCGGGGCCGGTAACGCTCCGAGGGGCGGTAACGCTTCCGGGCCGGTAACGCTCCGGGGCCGAGGTAACGGCCCGGGGCCGGGTAAACGCTCTACGCTCCGGGGCCGGCGCTCGGCCAGGTAACGCTCCGGGGCCGGGTAACGCTCCGGGGCGCAGGGTAACGCTCCGCGGGGTAACCTCCGGGGCCGGGTAACGCTCCGGGGCCGGGTAACGCTCCGGGGCCGGGTAACGCTCGGGTACGTCCGTGCGTTGTGTGCGTTTGTGAGCGTTCTGTCTGAAAGTGTCGGGAGATTCCACTCACGTTGGGGTCAGGGCGTGGCGTAGAGGTCGAAAAACGACGCGCTTTCTCTCGGTCACTGTTTGGTTTAACGTGTCCTGGAGTGGCTCTTGAGAGGAAGAAAGCGAGTGTGGCTCATTTCCCAAAATAACACGGGGGATTTTTGTGTAATATCGGCAAAAACTACTAATATCACATTTGCAGCTTGTATATGAGCAACACAGCACGTTTTTTGGTTTTCTGACACTTAAAACAATGAAAATGAGGCCACAACAACTTGTACAACTCTGTATTTATGTTATATTTGTATTTATGACACAAATTAATGAGAAAAACGATCAAGAAACACGATTTTTGCTTATTATTTTTAAGTTAAACTCCATGGACTAAAATGGCTTAAAGAGGAAACATTTAACTTTTTTTTTAAGGAGGCCCTGAAATAGTTGATGACGTGGTTTGTGTTTATTATTTTTGTTGTTGTTTGGGCCTTATTTAACATTTTGTCTGTCCGATTACATGAACTCCGACGTCAGAAATCACATTTTAAATCACTTAAAAACTGTGAAAAGAAAACAAAAACACAACGCAGGTTTTGTCTGTTTTCCCCGCAGGTTTCTACGACCCCCACGTGAGCGCTAAGCAGTCGTTCTTCTACAGCGACTCCAGGGCGTGGCTCCCGGTTTGAACCAGACAAACGCCGGCGTCAAACGAGTTCAGAACTTCAGCGACAAAAACCAACGGAAAGAGTCTGAAACGAATGACGTTATTTGAAAGCACGATTCAGGCGTTAAAATGTGCTGAAGTTCTCAAGGGCAAAAACCGAACCTTGAGGTACGCTAACATATTTAAGTATTTGCTAAACCTTTTTTACCAGTACAGTCAATGTTTGTGGTTTATAATTAAAGTGCGGCAAAGCTCGTTTAATTTACACATTTTATCCAGTATTTTAAAAGTCATAATTAGAGAAACATTTAACATTAACATTTGTAATTTAAGAATGACTTGACATTCATTATCTATATTTTTTACTTTAAATCTGCAACGGATGATTATTTTAGCCGTCGATTATTGATGCGATTGCACAATGAGACTTTTAAAACACATTTTCCACCAAAATAAAGCTTGAAATATGGAGAATATTTACGAATAAAGTGTATTACTGATGAAAAGTGGAAATAGTTTATTCTTGTTTTGACATTTTGCTTTAATAATGTCTCTGTGTTTGTCATAAAAAGGTCTTTTCAGATAACGATAACGAATATACAGCTATTATTATTCTTCATATTAATTAATGATTCAATTTATCATTCAGACTTCATTCTTCTTACTTGTGTCAGTTTAATTTGGCAGGTTTTTACACCGGATGCCCTTCCTCAGAGCGACAACCGTGTCACGAAGTCTCCTCCGCGTATGAATCATCTTTATAAATAATGAAAACATGTAATTATGGATCTGGTGCATTGTTAATAATTGAACGCGCCAGATGAAATTCATAAATCCATCATATTTACAGTCGTGTCCCGCGTTTGCTGTAGGTCTGAGTTCGGGACGTCCTTCTGCGGGTCCTGGGACAGTGTTGGTTACTGCAGCTGTCGCACTCAACAGCTGAGAGACAGAGGGGCTTCACGTACCCACCTGCCCCAGCCCAGAGGGGGGAGAGAGAGGGGGGAGGGGGGGACGGGGGGGACGGGCAGGGGGTACAGTTCACCACCTGCTTTAATTAGAGAGCGAGTGAGAGAGAAGAGGGCGGAGCAGGAGACAGAGGGAAAGAGGTGTGACAGGAGTGAAAGGGGAGTGACAAGAAGTGCAAGAGAGTGAGAGAGTGAGAGAGTGAGAGAGGAGGAACTGAAGGGAAGAGAAAAAGGGAGACGGAGATCTTATAAATATTAAACATATATTTTCTCCAGGTCTGGTCTAGTCCTGGTTTAATCCAGGTTCAGTCCTGGTCTGGTCAGGTAACACTAGCAGCAGGCAGCAGTAATAACACTAGCAGCGGCAGGAGCGTAATAACATTAGCAGCAGGAGCGGTAATAACACTAGCAGCAGGAGCGTAATAACTAGCAAGCAGGAGCAGTAATAACATTAGCAGCAGGAGCGGTAATAACACTAACATAGCAGCAGCAGAGCGGTAATAACATTAGCAGCAGGAGCGGTAATAACACTAGCAGCAGGAGCAGTAATAATATGAGCAGTAGAAAGTAATAACAGTCGCGGTAGTGACTGTAGTAACAGTGGTAGTAGGAGCTGTAATAACAGTAGCGGTAGTGACTGGTGTAACAGTGTAACTAGGAGCTGTAATAACAGTAGCAGTAGTGACTGTAGTAACAGTGTAACAGGGGCTGTTATAACAGTAGCAGTAGGCAGCTGTAATAACAGTGTAACAGGGGCTGTAACAACAGTAGCAGTAGTGACTGTAGTAACGTGGAACAGGGGCTGTAATAACAGTAGCAGTAGGCAGCTGTAATAAAGTGTTACAGGGGCTGTAACAACAGTAGCAGTAGTGACTGTAGTAACAGTGTAACAGGAGGCTGTAATAACAGTAGCAGTAGGCTGTAATACACAGTGAAACAGGAGCTGTAACAACAGGCAGCGGTAGTGACTTGTAGTAACAGTGTAAGGAGCTGTAATAACAGTAGCAGTAGTGACTGTAGTAACATGGTAACAGGGGCTGTAATAACAGTAGCAGTAGACTGTAGTAAAGGTAGCTGTAATAACAGTAGCAGTACTGTAGTAACATGGTAAGGGGCTAATACAGTAGGTAGTAGCTAACAGTGTAACAGGGGCTGTAATAACAGTAGCAGTAGCGCTGTAATAACAGTGTAACAGGGGCTGTAATAACAGTAGCAGTAGTGAGGTAGACAGTGTAACAGGGGCTGTAATAACAGTAGCAGTAGTGACTGTAGTAAGTGTAACAGGGGCTGTTTAACATAGCAGTAGCAGCTGTAGTGTACAGGGGCTGTAATAACAGTAGCAGTAGCAGCTGTAATAACAGTGTAAGGGGCTGTAACAACAGTAGCAGTAGTGACTGTAGTAACAGTGTACAGGGGTGTAAATAACAGTAAGCAGTAGGACTGTAATAACAGTGTAACAGTGTAGCTGGTAACAACAGTAGCTGTAGTACTGTAGTAACAGTGTAACAGGGGCTGTAATAAGCAGTTAGGTAGTAGCTGTGTAATAATGAACAGCAAGCTGTAGTGGCTGTAACAACAATAGTAGTAGACTGTAGTAACAGTGTAACAGGGCTGTAATAACAGTAGCAAGCAGTAAAACAGTGTAACAGGGGCTGTAATAACAGTAGCAGTAGCTGTAATAACAGTGTGCTGTAATAACAGTAGCAGTAGTGAGCTGTAGTAACAGTGTAACAGGGGCTGTAAAACAGTAGCAGTAGTACTGTAATAACAGTGTAACAGGGGCTGTAAACAGTAGGCAGTAGCTGTAAATAACAGTGTAAGGGGGCTGTAATAACAGTAGCAGTAGTAAACAGTATAACAGTGGTAACAGGGCTGTTATAACAGTAGCAGTAGCAGCTGTAATAACAGTGTAACAGGGGCTGTAAACAAGCAGTAGCAGTAGTGACTGTAACAGTGTAACAGGGGCTGTAATAACAGTGTATGTAGGAGCTGTAATAGGACAGTGTAATACAGTGTAACAGTAGCAGAGTGACTGTAGTAACAGTGTAACAGGGGCTGTAATAACAGTAGCAGTAGGACTGTAATACAGTGTAACAGGGGCTGTTAATAACAGTAGCAGTAGCAGCTGTAATAACAGTGTAACAGGGGCTGTAATAACAGTGTAACAGGGGCTGTAATAACAGTGTAAAGTAGCAGTAGCTGTAAACAGTGTAACAGGGCTGTAATAACAGTGTAACAGGGGCTGTTAACAGTCAGTGGGAACCAGTCTCTGTGGGCAGTTCTTCCTCCAGTCGTCTGTAAAGCCCCGTCTCGTGCCAAACCGCGGCGCGTCATGTGTTCAGTATGAAAACATCTGAGCGGATAACAACAGTTGCCTGGAGCTGGATTTCTCCGACAGCCGCGAGTTAAATCCAGAGTCTGACACGCTTTAAAAATGTGAACGCACCCGGCTAAACGCTAACGGCTAACGGCGAACCTCAAAACCACAAACACATGCGACATTCACTGCACAGACTGAGGTTTACGAGCTGTTCTGGATCTTTTAAGACGCGGTTAAGAAAGGGTTATAAACTTAAATGTGTTCCATCTGTATCGCGCAAAAGGAGCCGAAGTAAACATGGGAAAAAGGTTAAAAGTGTTAAGCTTTATCTTTCAATCCCAACTGAGAATGCATTGAATCTTCACAACACTTTCTTCCTTTCTTTTGGAGGATCTTGAAAAACAACATGCAGAAGTGACTTGTGATCGATTGCTGGCAAAAAGCGCTCCAAAACGATGAAGTATCTTTGATCTGACCAAATATCTGCCCGAAAACCGCACTCACAAGACCACAACATCACACAGGATCATGCAAAAATAACTATTTGTACGGAAAGGTAGTAAATAGACAAGGTTCACACGTGGAAAGTGAAGAAATACACTTCTAAATCCTGATAATCCCAGTAAAATAATGAGTTGACTAAAAAAAATATGTGCTAAAATAAGATGATGGCCCCTTAAATCCCACATAGTAATACTATAAGAATAATATTCATTCATTCATTCATTTTTCTACCGCTTGTTCCCGTTAGGGGTCACGGGTGACTCGAGCCTATCCCAGTGCCTTTGGGCCTTAGGCGGGATACACCCTGGACAGGGGCCAGCTCGTAGCAGGGTTATATAATAATAATAATAATATAATAATATAATAATAAATAATAAATAATAACTAACTTGAAAATGAAGTGAAATGAGTGACATGCACAGATAAAGTTGAGCCTGTTTTACCCTTAACGCATCAGTTTGGCCTCATGTTTGGCCTCATGTTTGGCCTCATGTTTTGGCCTCATGTTTGTTTGGCCTCATGTTTGGCCTCATGTTTGGCCTCATGTTTGTTTCTTTTCTCCGTGTGTGTGGAATGTCAGGTTTTATGGCGCGTTTGTGGTAAACGCAGTGGTCTTTCGACCTCTTTGAGCTTCATACCTCTGAGGTTCCTTCAGCCCAGTGTCAGGCGAGTCCTGGCCTGCTCCTTCTGCAGCTCGGGGCAGAACGTGGTCTTCCTCGTTTGAGCTTTCCGCTGTTGACTGAATTTTGAGATGATGAAGATTTGGCTCTGAATTTGCACAAATCAGAACTTTAATATACTGAAGTGAACACATTGAATCTAGTTTCTGAATATTCCACAGACGTACTTTATCCTCTTCATTGTTAGATTTCCGAATGCGTTTAAAACTGTGTGTTCAGAGTAACTATAAAAGTGTGTGAAATGGTCTCAATCAGGGGTTTTGTTCGACTTCAAAAGACTTTAAAAAATATATAATTTATGCTTTTAAATGTAGATTTTGTTTTCTTTTCTTAAATGTCTTTTAAATGTGTAATGTTTTTAAAATGTTTGTGCGGTTATGTCTTTACTTTGCCCCAGGACACCTTGAAAAGAGTGATAAAGGTTAATAATAATAATAATAATAATAATAATAATAATAATAATAAATAATAAATAAAATAACAATAGAATTAACAACAACAATATAATATAGTAGTAGTAATAATAATAATATAATAATACTATCTACTACTACTACTAATATTAATAAAAAATAATAATAATAATAACAAATAATAATAATAATATAATAATAATAATAGTAGTAATATATATAATAATAATAATAACAATAAAAATAACAATAAAAACTTAAAGTGCACATGACAAATCATTTCACTAAAACTTGAGATACTAAATGTTCTGCCTATAGTTTTCTGTAGTTTACATACAGAGGGAATTCCGTACTTACAGCCACAAAGTAAACAAGGTTCAAAACACGTCTAATTTACGCTACAGCATGATTTGACCTCTGTTATGACTGTAATTACCGTTTGAATGGTCGTACATGTGTGTTCCTCGCGTGTAAATTGTCTTGCATCGGGCGTGTCCAGACTATGGATGAAAAACAGTTTGGACATTCCATCCTGACGTAGATGGAGGGATTACTTTTTACAACTCAGCGCTACCAACGGTTATTTTCAATTTACTGCCGTGAAACTATGACAAATATTGAATAGATACTACATACCCTAACACAAGTTTAAGAACTTTAACCACAGTGAAAATGACAAATAGCAAAAACTTTCTGTTTATTTTCAGTTCTTTGTATTTCTTTGAATGAATGAATGAATAGTTTTTTTAATTGCTTGTTTCTAGCCTTATTAAAACTGCTCTGTAACAATGTTCTGTTTGGAAGGTTGTGCTGAATTACCTTTGTTTTCCTAGTTTCCGGACATTATTTTTAAACGCCACTGTGTCCTGAATAATGGATTGTATCGAGCCTTTTACGTGGGAACGCACAACAACATACACAAATGTAGATCTATTTAGAGTTTACGACCGACACGCCTGGAGAAAGTGAACGTACGCTGCTGCTTATGTGATCAAATATGCATGACCCACTTTACGGTGAGAAAAGACCAGGGACCTGAAGGACTTTAGCAATAAAACAGCACAATTTCACCTCATTATCAACTGTAAGTAAAGAGATGCATTTATACT
Source organism: Chaenogobius annularis (assembly GCA_015082035.1). NCBI lineage: Eukaryota > Metazoa > Chordata > Actinopteri > Gobiiformes > Gobiidae > Chaenogobius > Chaenogobius annularis. The sequence continues at coordinate 2,376 of BJKM01000590.1, read as the reverse complement.
TTGGATTTGAGCTCAGCAGACACATTGGATTGCTATTATCGAGAGATGTTTCAGCAAAGAGGCTGTGAAACGGGGCTAATCGATGCGCAGAGCTGCGGTAGGACATGAAAGAGGCAAAGGTCCACGGAGAATTATGGTGCAGAGCAGAGACAATAATTGATTTACACCCGGAAATGGCCCAGGGAGAAGAGCAGGGAGCGTTCAGGCCTGAGGTTAGACAAAAGGCTTTAATGTGCATGAGACTTGTGCAGGGGCCCGCGTCCAATGAACGATCAGAACCAGACGGGTAAAGCTCCAATGAGGGAACAGTTTCTTAAAGGAGCGTTTGAGAGCTGTAATTGTTTTCCGCTCTCATTTACCCGAGTGATTTGTGCACGTTTGAGCGCTCTTTATTTTCCTGCAATCAAGACGTCGTTGCTCAGAAAATCCCTGTTTCCCCCCGTACACGCCCACTGCGACGGACTCACTCCTGTTGTGATGACGTTTATGTGATGCACCGTGAAGGGACGGCGGAAATCACCGCTGCAGTTTCCCCCCGTCAGTGGATTTGTTTCTTTTAGTAGGTAGTTTAGAGTATTATTGCAATTTTAATTGTCCAAAATATAAAATAATGATCCATGGATGTCATATATTATAAGTGTATAGCAGCCAAAAGTCCTTGGGAATCATTTTAACTAAATGAAAGAAAAAAAATTAGATTTTACTAATGTAGATTAGAGGGGGACTGCACTATCCCTGAGGAACACCCTTCACTCAAACGCGTTCTCCTTTACCATTTCTTTCTGCTTTTTAAAATAAAACATTTTGTTTTTTCTCTCTTTTAATTGTATAATGTTGTAAATGTATAATGTGTTTTTTCATGCTGATAATGTGATATGCATGTGCCGTTTTACATGGAACTATTACTAACAGACCTATTGTTAAATAACTGTAACGGACCTATTGTTAAATAAAACAGACCTATTGTTACAATAAAAAAACAGACCTATTGTATTGTTAAATAAAAACAGACCTATTGTTAAATAAATATAAATAATTGAAATAAACTGTTAACAATTTAGTTGGAAATGTTGAAAAACTTTTCAAATAAACTTCTATTATCCAGATGAATTCCTCTTGTCCTCACATGGTAACTAACATGCCACGTGTTTATGGTCCATTAGAATCCGGTTGTAAATCAAGCATAATCGCGGTAAAACCCGTGTAAATGACGGTAATGGCTCCGTTCTCTCCGTTCTAACGGCCGCAGCAGCTGCTCTCAGTCATCTGACGGAACCATTCAACAGATTCGCTCTGACGCGCCAAATCCACGCCACTTTTCTCCTTCAAACGGATTCAAACGTGCTCCCGGGCGCGTGGCTCCCGTGTTTTCGGTGCCGTTCGTGTCGCGGCGGTGTCGCGGTGTCGCGGGTGGAAGGGGCACGTATCGGTTCTGACGCCGGTGGTATGGTCCTGGTGTCCGGCATGCGGGTCATGTCTTTGGCAAGTTACCGACGGACACGACAGGAAGTAACGGCCAGGCTTTTCAAAATAAATGCAATGCAGTGATTTTCTGTTTAACGTGAGCCTTTTATGAGCGTTACACACGCGGGTATTTTAGTACGTTTTTCAGACCATAATATTATCAAATAAAATGTATTTGTGATAAAATTCTGAAATAGTTTATTCGTTTTGACATTTTTATTCAATAATTCAATAATAATTTTTACTTTTTTTTATGTTGACATTTAGTTAATTAATGGTTACAGCTCTACTCAACGAGTAATTAAAATACACACCAAAATCAGGCACCATCGGAAAGAAGTCATGTGATTCTGCTGTTTACATTCACATTTAAACAAAACACATAAAATAAAATAAAACACATAAATAATATTACGGCACGACATGTCCTAAATATATATGTCCCGTTTGGTCCAAAGTCTTTCAAATATTTTGCATTATTTCTGATTGTAAACGAGGTGAAATCCTCAAGAATGTTTTTGATCTTGATTCTGTGCGTTATTATCAGGTTTAATTTAGTTATTACCTGCTTGAATTCACAATACATGGAAACATTAACGTTCATGTCGATTGGCAGCGATAAGTTATATATTAATGTGGTTTAAAATATAGTTGAATGCACCTCTCACCAGCGCAGCAGCTCGCCCATGTTAGAAACCCGAAACGCACACGTCACAAACAAGTCAATAGAGCATATACAAACAAATGAAAATATGACATCTTTGAGTCAAAAAAGTCAGAATCAGAAGGTTTATCGCCGTCAGTGAATAAAGACAAGATTCACGGCGTTAAAGTGCAACAACTAGAACAGCAACACATAAAACACAACACACATCTAAAGATACAAATAAACTTAGTTTGACTGAATATAAC
>BJKM01000589.1:312530-340709 GCA_015082035.1 Chaenogobius annularis | reverse complement strand
TGCGTTGTAAAGAGTTGAACTGCCGGGGGCAAAACAGTAAACCGTGGACTCCAGTAATATTATAAACTATACAACTAAACTAGGGATGGGCCCATATTGACCTTTTGAGCCAATACCGATATCCAATATATTTAGATTTAAACATTCATAAGCAAGGCCTTACAAATCTATTTCAAATACAAGTTAAGCTCACAAATTAACTTGTCACTTATAAATAAATGATAAAATGATAATATCAGAACGTATTTCTCTGGGTTATAAAATAGAAATGTGCTAAACGTACAGCCATACTGTTTAATTAATTACTCTATTTCTATTTTTACTCATTGGTCCGTAAAAAAAAACTGACCGCCCCTAAACGTGACAATATCAAACTTGATTTTACAATTTTGCATTTCTCAGTGAGGGCCCTGGGTTGAATATTTTGGGAACCCGTGCTGGTTGTATTGGGTACTCATGTTGGTTATTTTGGAAACCCGTGTTGGTTATTTTTGGAACCTGTGTTGGTTATTTTTGGAACCCGTGTTGGTTATTTTTGGAACCTGTGTTGGTTATTTTTGGAACCCGTGTTGGTTATTTTGGAAACCCGTGTTGGTTATTTTGGGAACCCTTGCTGGTAATTTTGGGAAACCGTGTTGGTTATTTTTGGAACCCGTGTTGGTTAATTTTGGAAACCCGTGTTGGTTATTTTGGGAACCCGTGTTGGTTATTTTTGGAACCCGTGTTGGTTATTTTGGGAACCTGTGTTGGTTATTTTTGGAACCCGTGTTGGTTATTTTTGGAACCCGTGTTGGTTATTTTTGGAAACCTGTGTTGGTTATTTTTGGAAACCTGTGTTGGTTATTTTTGGAAACCTGTGTTGGTTATTTTTGGAACCCGTGTTGGTTATTTTGTGAACCCGTGTTGGTTATTTTTGGAAACCTGTGTTGGTTATTTTTGGAAACCTGTGTTGGTTATTTTGTGAACCCGTGTTGGTTATTTTGGGAACCTGTGTTGGTTATTTTGACCCGTGTTGGTTAATTTGGGAACCCGTGTTGGTTATTTTGGAACCCGTGTTGGTTATTTTTGGGCTCCCGGGCTCAAACGCCGCTGCCATAAAGAAGCAGGTGGAAGTCAGTCGTTTCAGATCAATATCGCGACGGTTCGGTTCATTTTATATTTTGTACAAACTGTAAAATAAGCACGTGAAAATAAAGGTGTTCTTATCCTAAAAAGGCCTCCCACGGGTGTCAAATCACGTGCCTCAGCGCTCTCCGCTCGCTCGGATCAGCGCGCGTCATCCCCCGTTTGTCCGGATCGAAGCCGACGCCCACGCTCCGCCTCTTCCGCACGAGAGCCTGATCCGAAGGGACGGCGTCGGAGCGGCAGGAGCTCGCGGTAGCCGGGGGAACGCGGCGCCTGGCTGGTGGCTCGCGATCGCAGCTGTTTGAATTAGAGCAGTCGCAGTGGATTTGAAGGGGAGGACTCGGAGGAGGCGGAGGTTCACGCGGACGAGGCTGGGGGCCCTTCGGTGTCAGTGAGAGACGCCGCAGACGGATGACACGTCGTCCGGCTTTATGTGGGGGACGAAGGTGACATGTTCTCTCAAAAACGACGAGAACAGCAACAAACGACAACAAACCAGCAACTGCCTTTTCATTTTATGGTCGGCACCGGTGGAACAAAAGCCAAAATATTCTTAAACTTAGCAATGTGGTTTCTTCCTTTCCATTTGTTATTATTATTATTATTTTTAATGTAAATCAACAGTGCATTTTACCGAACGTACAATGTAAAATGTTCCAGAATTAGCCGTTTTGGTTACTTTCCATCTGTCGTCTCTTGACAGGACAAGAAACGACATATCACACAGAACAAAACCACTTCAGAATCAGTGGTTACAGACCCGGTTTGTCTTCAATGTGTTTAAAGCGCCCCCTACAGGCCGGACAACTCATTGAACTAAAATGCAGTTAAGATAAATATATTTAGAATAAAAATGAACCCGGAATAGCCAATTTTTTTGTTTTATTATTTCATTTCCTGTTTGTAATTGATGACATCACACTAGGAAATTACCCAGCAACCACTGGGCCAAAACTCATCTAATGTCACCACTTGTTAAATTATAAGAGAGCGACTTTATTTTGTTGAATTCAATTTTAGAGAGTCAAAAAAGTTGTTTGTTTGTGTAAATTCGGGATAAACTTTGACTGGAATGAGTGTCCCTGCTGTGATGTCACTTCCTGTCATTTTCTACAGATTTTTTCTTTACAAATACCTGCTCAATTGGTGTAAAACTATCAAATACACCAAATAAAGTCCAAATTAGAAAATCATAAAAACCTGTCATAGGCACTAATGTCAGACATGCAAACATTTATTTATTCCTCAAGCTAATTTTAAATATATAATTTGGCCAAAACTGAGTTGTGACCTGACAATGACGATATTAATGAGGTTTTTATGTGATGTTTTTGTGTTTAAGCTGGTTTTAATGAAGCCTTTGACCAATTTGTAATGCAATATTCAATGTGTTACAAATCCTACTTAAAAGTCTCTTGAAAAATGTATTTATTGACAAATTTACACACTTTTAATATATATTTTTTAATGGCTTTTATGCGTTCTGACACTCAACCCGTTTCCCCTGCATGAATAAAGTACGATGATGAATAGTCATTTATTTAGTTTATTGCCGTCGCACTCCTCCTTTATCATAATCCAAGACGCAGAACATGATAAATGAGTCTGACTGAGTGACTGGTGCGTTTGATGGATCGCAGTGTTTTTTTCCAAAAGCGATGAACGAAGCTACGTGTACGGGAATGATGAGAAAATGCAAACGAAGCAGACATGAACGACCTGGACCCAGCTGCAGGTCGTCTCCTCCTGCTGGAGAACGGCTGCGGGTGGCGACGATCTATGTCAGCGGCGACCACGGCGAAAAGACGTAATCCCGCGGTCGTGGGCGAGATGTGAGCGTGTTGGAGAAGGGTCAAACCATTGGCGTTGAGCGGAGGAAACGTCTGAGGAGAAGCAGAAACGGGTGTGAGCGCGTGACTTTTTCTGTGTGTATTCTGCTTTGTTTGTTTTGTCTTTCAAACATGTTGAGTATCTCCGCTTTGGCATCTCACGTTTGATGCAAAAAAAAATTTTTTTTTTTAGATTTCATTTTCAGCACAACAGAATAGTGCCCCCTACAGGTTCGACAACTCATTGAACTAAAATGCAGTTAAAACTTTTAAAAAAAATCTAAAAATGCCAGAATAGCCATAGTTTACAATTTCACTTCCTGTTTGTAATTGATGACGTCACATTGGGAAATTACCCAGCAACCACTGGGCCAAAAAGTGACGTCACAATTTTTTTTTGATTTGACAAATAAAAATGCATGAGAGCGACTTTATTTTGTTGAATTCATGTTTAGAGAGTCACAAAAGTAGTTTCCTTGCGTAAATGATGCATATTTTTTTTACTGGAATGATGTCACTTCCTGTCATTTTCGACGTTTTCTCCACAAATACCTGCTCGATCGGTGTCAAACTATCGCGTCCAAAATAGAAAATCGTTGAAGTTTGGATCTAGAACTGATGAAGCTCAAGGTCATTCTAAAAGTGTTCACGAAAGGTGACGTAACGCGTGATTCTGCCGTGCCAAAAGTGGGCAGAATCGGTGGGGTTTTTTGGACGCTTCCTTCGTGACATCTGCGCGTCTGATCTTCTTAATGAGGCGACTTGGAGGAGGCGAGCTCTGGGTCCCCGGACGTTCCACATCTGTGCAGCACCAAACAACATCTGTACGCGAGTAAACACAAACAACAGCAGGACTCGCTGGAAGTTTGCATCAAGTCGCTTCAGTCTCAGAACTAGTTTGAGGTCTGATTGTGGAAAAGAGGGGACGGTTACGCATAAACCGCTCCCTTTCCCTCAGTGTACACAACATTATGTATAGTTAAGTCTTATGGTTGGTTGGAGGTTGGAGAGGGTTTTTTATAAGTGAAGATTTATGAATGAAAACGATCAATAACGATCAATAACGCCACAGTCATTAAACCACACTATTTTTATTTTTAACGTTTGTGTTTGCCCCCCAAAGGGTGTCTTCAGTAAAATGACACAGTGAACATCAAACTACCTTAACTCACAGGTGCTTTAACAGTCAACTCTTTGGTGCTTTAGCAGTTAACTCACTGGTGCTTTAACAGTTAACTCACTGGTGCTTTAACAGTTAACTCTTTGGTGCTTTAGCAGTTAACTCACTGGTGCTTTAACAAGTCAACTCTGGTGCTTTAACAGTTAACTCACAGGTGCTTTAACAGTCAACTCTGGTGCTTTAAACAGTTAACTCATTGGTGCTTTGACAGTTAACTCATTGGTGCTTTGACAGTTAACTCTTTGGTGCTTTAACAGTCAACTCTTTGGTGCTTTAACAGTTAACTCTTTGGTGCTTTAAACGTTAACTCATTGGTGCTTTGACAGTTGACTCATTGGTGCTTTAACAGTTGACTCTTTGGTGCTTTAACAGTATACTCATTGGTGCTTTGACAGTGACTCATTGGTGCTTTAACAGTTGACTCTTTGGTGCTTTAACAGTTAACTCATTGGTGCTTTAACAGTTAACTCTTTGGTGCTTTGACAGTTAACTCATTGGTGGCTTTAACAGTTAACTCATTGGTGCTTTGACAGTTAACTCATTGGCGCTTTGACAGTTAACTCATTGGTGCTTTGACAGTTAACTCATTGGTGCTTTGACGTTAAACTCACTGTGTTGAACAGTTAACTCATTGTGCTTTAACAGTTAACTCATTGGTGCTTTAACAGTTAACTCACTGGTTCTTTGACAGTTAACTCACTGGTGCTTTGACAGTTAACTCATTGAGGGTCTGTCTCTGATGGAACTGTCTTGTCGTCCAGTTTAGTCAAATAAAATGTGTTTGTCATTAAAACCAAGGCTGTTTGTTTTTGGGGAAAGAAGTCTATTTTTACCGGACCCCGCATCGGCCTGGAGCTGTTTTTAGGTCATTAGACGAGCGCTTCTCCGTATTATCGCTTGTACCTGCTCTGTTTTGGTCAAATAGGCCCCGCGGTGCACGGTATTTAGGGCTGACTGGACGTCACCAGTAAACTCGCTCAAACAACGTGTCGAAGCCCCCCCGTATTGAGTTTAAACGAGCCGTTTTTGGCCACGCGACGTCTGGCTGTTCGATCCCGGTTTTGCCTAAAAATGCTTTTGGCCGTCGTGTTCTCGGGTCCTCGTGGTACGTGAATGTTCAGGCTCCGGTGCGATCGGGAGTGGTCGTTGGACAGGGAGGGAGGGGGGCCGCTCTGGGACACTCCTCCATTTGCTTAATTCCCGTGAACATCGGTTTATCTGCTTCTGTATTATCGACCGATGACCGTTTCGTGGTTTGATTTTCACACTTTTTTGCGGCCCGGCGAGATAACTACTGCTGTAACTACTATCTTCTACTACTAATACTACTACTACTACTACTACTACAACCACAAATACAACAAAGTATTTCAGTAGGTGTTTGATGGGACTGAAAACGGATGCGTCTTGTCTGAAAGATCTGAATGACTTTGATTGGGCCGCGGAGAGACAGGACGGAGAGAAAGTGAATATGGCAGATGTTCAGACGAGATGAGGCGCGAGCAGCGACGACACGGGACGATGGCGTGTCGGTAGCGTGTTTGAGGTGCTGCACATGTGAACACGCGCTTGCACAGAAGCAGCAGTAATGTTAGCAGAGGGTGGACTAATGGTACTGATAGTGTTTTGTGGTTGTAGTATTAGTAGTAGAAGATGGGCTCGTAGTTTGATGAGAAGTGTCCCAGAGCGCCCCCTGTCCTCAGACCCTCCTTCTGTGAGGGAAAAACGACAACAACAAAAAAACAGAGGGAAAAGTAGAAACCTGGAGTAGAAGCACGGTGAAAGAGAGATCCTACTGCCACGGACTGAACCAGGACTGAAGCAGGACTGAAGCAGGACTGAAGCAGGAACTGAAGCAGGACTGAAGCAGGACTGAACCAGGACTGAACCAGGACTGAAGCCAGGACTGAAGCAGGACTGAAGCAGGACTGAAGCAGGACTGAAGCAGGACTGAAAGCAGGCTGAAGCAGGACTGAAGCAGGACTGAAGCAGGACTGAAGCAGGACTCGAAGCACGGAATGAAGCAGGACACTGAACAGGACTCAGAGCAGGACTGAACAGCAGGACTGAAGCAAGACTGAAGCAGGACTGAAGCAGGACTGAAGCAGGACTGAAGCAGGACTGAGAGCAGCGGCTGAAGCAGGACTGAAGCAGGACTGAAGCAGGACTGAAGCAGGACTGACCAGGACATGAAAGCAGGACTGAACCAGGACTGAAGCAGGACTGAAGCAGGACTGAACCGTGACTGAACCGTGACTGAACCGTGACTGAACCGTGACTGAACCGTGACTGAACCGTGACTGAACCGTGACTGAAGCAGGACTGAAGCAGGACTGAAGCATGGGCAGGCTGCAGATGGTCCAGGACTGACGCACTTCCATTTGCAGCTTTAGAGGGTCCAAAAAGTAACTTCTACGACGAACTATGAATACTAAATAAATATGTAGCAACAAAGATGAACTTTGTAGTACTTTTGCGCTCGAGTCAGAGTCAAACTATTTCAGTGACGAACATGTAACCAACTAGTGAGAGAAATACAGTTGTGAAAATAAAGAAACCAACATACTAAAATGGTAGTTGTCGATGGGCAATATTGACACAAATCTTAATACAGTATGTTTTTTTTTGTATGATTTCAATAGTGTTGTGCAGCTGAGGTTCAAGCATTGCAAGACCCACAAAAGTGCAGAAATATCCCTCTGACTTGCAGTAGCCGGTGTGAATCTCACTCAGTGTCAGGAGAATAACTCGTACGGACTGGAAAATGTTGAGTGACTTTCCCTAGACGCCCCCTAGAGGAGGATTAAGGCTCTGAGCACTTCACCGCATTAATACTCAGTTTTATTGGGTCAAATTGATCAATCTGTTTGCCATCAATGGAACATGGCGTGATAAAACTACAAATAGAAAACAAATTAGATGAAACGTTTGGGTTAATAACACATGGCGGGTGTATTTCTCCCGGCGCGCCCCGAGGCAGAGTGGTAAACCCTCTCTGTCTGCTGCCTCTCCCTGAGTCTCTGGGAATTCGTATTGATTTCGATAGAGTTTAAATTGTGTGCGTGTCACGGTGTTACTGTGGCAGAAGGTATATGTTTTCTCCTTGTGTGTGTGTGTGTGTGTGTGTGTGTTTCCTCCTGTTTATAACAAAGATTTCTGCATCCGAGACCCCAGTGCAATTACCTCCTCTGGCAGAAATATTTATAACAACGTATAGTTCTAGTTATTAGCAGGGCTGGGAATCGATCAAAAACACACCGCGTAAGCTCTGGAGTAATGTCTCGCCCCCGTTTGAGGTCGACCTCGGTTTGTGCGCTCGTCCGCTCTGGATCGTGGACGTTTTCTTACCCTTCGCTGCTGGAATAGTCATGCGTCTTCATTTATTTATTTTTTGCCGCGAAACAAACGAAATGAAACGAGGTTGACGACACTTCGCATGTCTTCGGTGACACGACGGACGTGAACCTTTTGGATTAAGATAAGAGAACCTTTATTGAAATGCCTAGAGGGACAGGAGTAAATCAAGATGAGAGATGTTTAATTCATTAGTAGCTATAGTTATGAGTGAATTAAATTAGACTTAGACACTGATGGTGCTGAATTCAGATGTAGTCCGTTCTGTTCCTTGTTGCAGGTGTCGCTCGATCAATCAAGCAGATCATTCACAGTGATGTATTTTATTATGTATTAATTATTATTATTATTATTATTATTATTATTATTTTATGATTGTTATTGTTATTTATGATTTTTTATTATTGTTATTATTATTATGAATTGTTATTATTGTTGTTTTATTGTATTATTTGTGATTATTATTATTGTTGTTATTATTATTGTATATTATTATTGTTATGATTATTGATTATTATTGTTTATTAATTTATGATTGTAATTATTATTATGATTGGTATTATTGTTTTGTTATTGTTATTATTATTATTATGATTATTATTATTATTGTTGTTATTATTATTATTATTATTATTACATTTTGTTAACATAAATTAACATTAAAACAAATAATAATTACAACTCCAGTTCTCTTAAGCTCAATATTGTAGCGTAGCGAGCATGCAATTAAAAATATACTTTAAATGAACTCCGACACAGCTGTTGTTTGTATGTAATAAAAGTCCAACTGCAGATGAGAGAAGCGCGTCCCGGCGCTGCCTCAGTCTCTGAACCCGGGTTAATATATCCTGCTATTATTTAATAAAGTGTCTCCGGTGTGGCTAATTCCTAACCTGTTGTTTATCAACGCGGCGGAGTCAAGCGTAGCGTGAAATGAAATGCAAATGCGATCCTACACAGCTCCCACAATTAAGCGTCTGCAGTGACACGCTCAGAGCGATTGTTCCCTCGACGAGATCCGGCTTTCTGCAAACACCAGGGGGCGAGGGAGGGCGCAATAATCCACAGCACGTGTCAAGACCAGGTCCAAACGGGGCCTAAAGAGGGGGACTTTTCCACTGTAACGTCACCATTCCGCGCTATGGAGCTATCCAACTTTAGCGCTTTGGTTGTTTAGCTTGTTTCCGATGTCAGTTAGTGCCCTCTGCTGGCATTTTGTAGTACTGTCATTAGTAAGGTTTAAGACAGTGTTGATTTTGTTACATTTAGTTTTGTCTTTTGGCTAAAGTTAAGGATTCTCTGACCGTTAGTTTCAGCCCTTAGCAGTCAATAGTTGGTTTATTCTTATTGTTTTACCATGTCAGGTCCATAAGTCTACTTTTTTGCATGTGATCAAGTCAAATCAGTTTTGCCATGGGACAAATATACCGTAAAAGCAGCTCTTCGGGTGGAAATGAGTCCATTGTGCTCCGTCTGCAACTACGTAATTACATTATATTCCCCGCAAAGAAGGAAAGTGCGCTGTTAGCATGCTAGTTGTTGTTATCTTTACCATGATGACAAAACTTTGCTCTGGCAGCTAGAAGTTGTGAAAAGCACTTATAATAATTAATGGCGGTGAATAATTCAGATGCTCAGAATGCATTCAAGTGAGCAACGGATTTTAAGACACAGCAAAAATCAGATACTTTAATTACGGTTTATCAGTTTATTGTTTGTTTGTTGCAGTACAGAACCAGACCAGGACTAAACCAGGCCCTGACCAGGACTTTATAAGGAGACAAATAACTCGTTAAAAGATTGGGTGTTGACTCTGCGACGTCCGAGAGCTGCTTCACAGACACGGATCCAATCGTGTTAACGAATTGCGAACAAACATGGATCCGGGAGAGAGCAGAGGTGTGGAGAATGTTTTGGTCTCAGAATAACTGGCAGCTGGTGGGAAGAAAAAAACTGGTGTGAGAAATAATACTGCCCCTGGCGATTTGTGCGTGTGAACGAGGAAGTGTTTACAAAGAGGATAATATTAGACTCACATGCCAAGAAACACATGAAAGTCTAATAAGCTGTGAAGGTTTATCCATAATTAAACATATTATAATGGTTTTGAGGTTGTTTTACTAACATGGACACATGATGGACACAAAGTGATGATGAAAAGTGTGCGCATGCTTGTGTCAGTGTATAATATGTCGTCTATATATTTCATTTCTCACTTGTCAACATTGTCAAAGTCATAATTTTATACGTTTTTTAATGAAAAGATCTGTTTCTAACGATGACAGGTCCAGCTACACTTCGCCGCCGTCCTCAGAAGTGTCACTTGGTGTTACGCTGACGTGTCGGCCGATTTTAACAGATTTTGGCAGTCTTCCTACTTGGAGCAGTTGGACAACAGCGCCATCTGCTGTCCGACTTCTTCTGTATCCCAGGTGGCGCTCCAACAGCCGAAACTGTCAAAGATATAAAAAAAAAAACCAGGTCTGTTCATAAGAAACTATAAATCATTATATCAGAAGACCTAATGGACCTCATTGGAGTCATATTTGTGTCTTGAGCTAAAACATTGGTTGGTCTGCCACATGCTCGTGTCAGTAGAGATGTTATCACTTTCCCTGGAAAGTTCCGTTGTATAGCAAAGTTGTCTGAATCATCGACTCGACACTCTTCATCTCTTACCTGTTGTTTGATACGTGGGAAATATATATTCTACTTTAAATAGACAAGAGACATGATGTATTTCGTTGATGCTACCAGGCAAAGGTTTAGGTCAGGTCTGTGGAGATGCAATCCTCCAAAAGTTACATGGTGCACCTTTTACTCCAACGTGTGCAGGTGTTTGTAATAGATACGGTATTTATTTGTAACTTTATTCGTAAATGAATCCATTGCTGTGAAACCAAACAACTGTTTCCACACAGAAGGCACTCGAATTGAGGTCTACAATCAGCGGTTCATCTTCACCTAAAAGCCACAAATCACACTTTCAAGACGGTATGTCTTTAAACCGTCACGATGGTGTGGGATTCCGCCTCTGCGTCTACAATATCACCTGCTAATGAGGACAGTTCTTTTGCTAAGCCCCTGATGCCTGCTCGCTCTGTCTCCTGCCGTGAGGACACGTTTCCTCGGCTCTGGCACCGGTTTTAAAATAAGCGGTGGAGTGACAGTCTCTCACTTTAATCCACCCATCAAACACTTAAGACGCCACGGTGCAAACTCTGCGAAGAATTTATGGATAAAAAGACAGATGAGCTTTGAAGACGCAGAGAAGAAGGGCACCAATTTGTGACATTAGCAGGTGGAACAGAGCATTTTGAACTCTTGAGGAGGAGAGAATGTGCTCAAACATCTGTGAAAACACTCAACTCCAACACCTAAACGTGAATGAACGCTACAAGAAGTGAATTTAGTTGAATATAGGACCTTTCAGCGGTCCTTTTCCAGCCGGCTGTAACATACTGCATGAACCTCAGTGGGCTCATCTCCACAGAGCTGGCATTTGAATTACGGCTATAATCGTTCATCACAGAGCCCTAATTGACTCTTAATCAATTAATCTCCTCCCTGTGCCTCCTGAACGCAGTGACGACCGCTGCTAACGCTGTCCTCGGGCTCAGCGGAGGTGAGAGTGAACATCTTTGCTCCTGAGCTCATTGGATTTATTTACAGGCCTGAGCCCGAAGGCTGTGGGTTAGACCCTCCATCTCCCCCTTGAAAGATATGCATGTTTATGTGTGAAATGGTGACGTTTATATTGCCTTGTATTATTTGTTATTGGTATATATTTGTAGATAATGACTGGGCGAGTCACTTACTTGTGTTCTCCTTGGTCCTGCCCATTTCTGTTTATTTATTTATTTATTTATTTATTTAGTTATTAATTATTTATTTTTGCCTCTTCCTCGCTTTTGTGTTTTTTATGTTGAAAAAAAGTATTTAAGATAAAAACAACAGTAATAATAAATTTAATATGGTTGTTGTTATTATTATGATATTATGATTATGAGTTTATTATTATTATTATTATTATTGATTGATTATTATTATCAACAAATAAAGAATAGAGAAGTTAGACCAAGTCTTAAAGTTCTCTTGTTGTCAATGTCAAAGTTAAGTCTGTAAGTATAATGATCTTACACTGTCTCTTGCATTAGTCAAGCTATCTTTGAAATAACCTTGCTTTTTATGTTTTGCACATTTGAAAAAGGCACATAAATAATTGGACATTACTTACATTCGTTCCTTTGTGTCTCTTTCCCTCTTGGATTAAATACGGCGATAATGACCTCTGATTCGACATGACGTATTCGTCATCAGTCCCGCCCGGTCTTGATCAGAACCCCGGTGTTACAGCGAGACGCGCGCTCTGTTTAGTGAATGGTAATGTGGTAATCTTATTCTAATTCAGGCAGATCTGGTCTTAAAGGGACAGTGCCTCTGCAGCTCACTGACTCCATGGATTTAGGGACAGTGAGACCCGCTCTGCCTCCAGCGACTCCGACTTATGCAAATCGCGGAAATACTTTGACTTTTTCAGAATCACCCGAGAATCCCCTAGCGTGACCTCAGGCAGAAACATGGTGGGGTTTAAAAAAAACAAGAAAAGGCTTGGTGCGGTGTCATTATTCTAAACTTTGAGACAGCATGCATCTCATGCGTACAGAGATTACTGCCATACTTTGGAGAGCAAAAGAAAAATGTATTGGTCAACTGACAAACGTTTTAAGAGTGAAGACATTCAGCTTCATCAGTTCATTGTCAAAGAACTGACAGAGACTGACAGATGAACTGATGAAGCCGTCGATGACTGGTGAAACATCTTCAACTCCTAAAAAGCGGTTCCTTTTCTATGGAACCTAACCTGGACTTTGGTCTGACGCCTGAACTAGCTTTTCTGAGGTTTGACTTTTTGGCATTATTTGCACGAGGGACACACACAGTCTCTATCTGCCTTGAGTCTGAACACTTCATTTGTGACAGAGCGGGCAAGAGCTCAGCGACAGAGGAGCGTCTTACACTGCTGCTCTGCGCCCGGGGCTCATCCAAGATGGCTTCCTTCCAACTCAGAAGGATCTGAGCTTTTTTAAGTTGATAAAAGCAATGGACTTGAGTGTCTTTTTTAAAGCTTATATCACTCTGAGGTGAACCCGTCACTCCCCCGAGATTAATTGTTTATTAGTCTTTTGATTGACTTCGAATTTCAGTAGTTGTTACTTCAGCACCTAATTTTTTTGGTCATGGCAGGTAAATTGAGAGTGTCCAAAAAAGATTGTATTTCTTCTTCTTTGTTTCCTGTTATTTTGGTAAAAAGTTTTTATGTAGAAGGATTCAAACGTTTGAAACGATTGCATTTGGTCTTGTTGGGTTAAAATTACATTATTCTGCCTTTCTCTTATTTTAGAAATAGTTATTTCTGCCTGTTGTTTTCTAAGCTTCCAAGCTAATAATTTTGTGCATTTGTAACCACTTTCATAATCATCTTTGTTTGGTGAAGAGCATTTTGTCTTTATTTTTTCCTGTGAGGCCAGGTCTTCAATCTCACTTTTGTCTTTTTTAATTTCCTGCAGGATTTGAGGATCATTGTTTTCACCATGTTTAGCAGCCAACTGCATGAGTTTGTTCTTTAAATGATAAAAAATGTTCTGCCTTTCTTTCATTTTAGCCCAAGGCGACAGCAATTACCCTGCCCCTCAAAACTGCCTTTGCTGCATCCCAGAGAATGGGTGGAGAAACTTCAGAGTAGACTAGCATTAAATATCCAAAGTGTGTTTTGTTTTGTTTCTGTTCCAGATCTACAGTGATGTAAATGTAGTGGAGCATGATCACTTAAATTTATGGTTTCTGTTTTTTCAAAGCGGTTTCCGTTCTCTGCCCGGACATCTCTCAATGACGACATGTCCACATTTCAAGTAACATGAGGGCCAGCTGTTGAAAAATGTTGTCCTCTCTTCCAACTTTGGAGTCTTTTGGGGAGTGTGTTTTCCACCGAGGTAGCTTAGGAATTGTTTTTTCTGTGTTTACTCGTCTCTCACACTTAGTGTCGGCAACTAGCTTTGTCTTCTTTTTTTTTCAAGTGATCCACTTTTTCAAGCGATCAACTTGACATAGACGAGTGGTTTGCGTTACTGCTGCTGGACGTTGTTGTGTTATTTTGGTGTTGTGTTGTGTCCAGGCGCTCAGTGCTTCTTGAGCCAGCTGAACGTGCAGAGAACTGAGATGCTAGACAGACTGTCCACTGCACACAACCTGTGTAACCTGGACGACGAGGACAACTACATTGCAGCTAGTAAAGCCGTGAGACAGGTAAGTAGAGCTGCAACGATTACTCGAATAAATCGAATAATTCGATTACAAAAAAGCTTCGATTATTATTATATTGCTTCGATGATTCGTTTAATTTACATATTTAATCAAAAACACGTGAATCTGTGGTACGCGGAGCGCACGGAACGACTTGTGGCGCTTTTGTTTCACACGGAGCTTGTTCCGCTCTGACGAAGGCGCAACAAGGAAGAGAGCGGCACGGAAGAGTTTCGATGAGTGAAAGAGCCATGGATCTATTATAATAATCCCGAGCTGCAACTCTCAACACCGCATCTAGCTCCGCCCACCCCAGCCCCGCACCTTCGCCACGCCACTGCGGACCCCGCGCTCCCCCACTCAACAACTCTGCTTCCCAGTCACAGTCGTACTTTTAAACAGCCAATACACATGGAAACAGCACGGAGGACTGGTTATGTTAGAATAATCTGTTGTGAAACAGAAAGTCCGAGACGCGGAGGCCAAAGTGACCGGCACACGAGCCAAAACGCAAAATGCGCAAAACGCCAGGACCACCGGTCCCACCCAACATAACGTTTAACAAATGTCTTATTTTAAGTGTAACTGTTTACAGTCTATGACAAGTTAATTAAGTCCTTTATATATTCTTTATATACAAACAGAACAGTTTGGACTGAAGTGAAATGTTGCTGTTTTGGGGAGAAATTTATATGAAATTAAGAATAAAATGTGTTATTTTTAGCAGAAATTCCTTATTTTGTATTTGTTTATTACTATGAGCTATAACGTTTATCTAAAAAAATGATTCAATATATGTTTAAATGGTTTACTGAATGTACAAAAAAATTAACCGATTAATCGAAGAAAAGAATCGATAGATTCCCTCGATTACTAAAATAATCGATAGCTGCAGCCCTACAGGTAAGCATGAGTGAACTCTGACCCTGTTCCTGTGACCGCTGACCTGTGACCCTGCTCCTGTGCCCTCTGACCTCTGTAGGTCATCCACCAGCTCAAACAGCTGGGCACTGTGTGGCAGGATGTGCTTCCTGTCACCATCTACTGCAAAGCCATGGGCAACCTGCTCAACACGGCCATCACTGAGATCACTGCCAAAGTCATGGCGCTGGAGGTCAGTCCCATCTGCTCACATCTGCACTTGTTCACTCCGCTTTTAGCTCGTGAAAGGCTTTTTCTCACCAATCTGAGTCAGGGCGACAGCTCGTCTGTTCATGTCTCCTCACTTCTCTTTGTGTCTCCTTACGTCTTTTCACATCTCTGCACGTCTCCACGGATGTGTGGAGAGGACTTTTGTAAACAAACTAGTGGAAAAAGCCTGTGTTTGACTAATGTAATTATCACAAACTCTTGTCTTTAACAAACTTGAGCACACGGTCTCTCATACATGGGTTTTATTACAGCTTTTGGCCAAAGAAGTAGAACGATTATGCAAGGCAAACTGTAGCTAAGCTAGCAGCAGTGCATCATCATCACAGATAGAAATTACATGGTGAGAGGTGTTTGATTTAAAGCACACATTGTACAAAATTGACTTTTTGAGCAGATAACCACGTGCTAACATAGTTCCCTCATCAAAAACACACCTGGAGTATTTAGCTTCATTCATGTTAGTTTGATTAATCCTGGTTAGTAAGTCCTCTCTCACTGACCGTCAAAAACACTGCAGTTTTGAACAGGAAGTCAATGGACCCGTTTCTATTACTAAGCTGTTTTAGATCAATTTTGTGGTTTTACAATGAATAAAATGTAAAATGAGGATCTACTTATGTTATGTAGCAGCAGCAGCAGCAGTAGTAATAATAATACAATGTAAATATGTCTATCCTTCAGGACATTTCTTCAGAGGAGGGGGAGCACCTCCACACACTGTGTCAGACCATTATTGAAGAAGGTCCCCTGGTGTTTGCTCCACTCACAGAGGAGAAGAAAAACCACAGGTACCAGGAGGAGGTGGGCCTGTACGTGAAGAAGTGGAGCATGTTCAAAGAGCTGGCCATCGTGCTGAAGGCCAATCTTCAGGAGATCGTAGACCGGTGAGTTGGCATTGAACGTACACGAAGACAAGCAAGTGTCTCTTTAAGACGCCTCTAAATGATGAGTTTAATTCCATTCTGTGTAACATTCCAGGCAAAGCGTCTCTGGATACAAACAGGTAGTGGACTCTCCAGCAGTAAAGTTACAACCACTTTTCCACTGGTTCACTTTGGACCGTGAGTGGTCTAGTTTTTAAAGCAGTCTGGCTCACTTTGGCTCCCAAACCCTTTTGAGCGAGATCATTTGATAAGACAGCTTTGAATAATATTTTTTTTTTTTTTTTTTTCAAACACTGGCTGGCTCTTGAGATAAACCGCATTATTTCTCCTCATGCTATATGTTTAGCCAAATGAGTTATGAGCACCGGACAAGCCCTCAAAGCTTTCAAGAGCACGGACTTTGTGTGCGCGGGTGAGTGACTGTCTGATCCTAAAAGATAGCACCAGGACAGTTTGAAATTAGGCCTGTCAAAACTGCATGCAAGTATGTTAACGTATATTAGCGTGAAGCCACACAAGATTATGTAAACTAGCATTAGCCTGCTGCTAACTACCAAGAACAAACAGCTCAGCGCTCATACCGCACAGTCGAGCAGCAGTGCAGTGCAGTGGTATTTGTGGAGGTGCTCTGGAGCTCCAGGTCCTGTCCGTTGGATTGAATATTCACCGGACCGCTGCAGCCCACCACAGGCCTTGTCAAAATGAGACCTTTTCCACACATCTACATTACGTCATAACCGGTGATACGGGGTCACAAAAGGCTTATTCATTGTATGGATTTGTACTTGCTGTTTAAATGTCTCTGCCATGCTTGTGTATGACTACTAAACATTCAAGCATCGCAAGAAACTTTCCTGAAGTGCTGTAATATATAACACTCTTCATGACCTCCTCTGCCCCCGTTGGCGTCCATACCACCTGAGCATCTCACCTTGGGCTGTGCTTCGGAGGACACGCTTGCGCAGAAGGGGAAAGTGAGGAGGTGTCGGTAAAAATGAGGGCTTACCTGCAATTCGCAGCAGCATCAAGGTAGCGTTTGCTTGTTCCTTATGGGACTGCGCTGCCTGTAGAGTGGGGGATCCGTTCCCAGAGACGTCGCCAAGCTTGCCACTGTGGTAACAACAAGGCACTGATACATAAGATCCGACACAAATCTTATTTTGAAGCCAATCTTTTTGACAGCGTCGCGGCTATGCCCTGGTGAATGTTCGGCTTTTTCCGAACTTCTTTTTCCAGGCTGCTCATTTTTCAATTCTCCTCGTCCCTGTCTAAATCCAGTTTGAAATGCAGACAGTTTCGATCAATCACTTTCTCCAGCTTTGAACTTCAGTTGTTTGTGTGACAGAGTGATGTTCGTGTCCAGTGTGTGGCGGTCACCTCTTGTCCACCAAAATTTTATAAAGTCTTCATTGGGCGATTTTTGAATTTTTTGGCAGAAATCGCTCTGTGAAAATGTTTTAATTGTTGGTGACATAAACATTTATGTTTGCTGTGCCACAAAACCTTTTGAAGAGTTGTGTATTTTGTGTGTGACTTTTAACCAGACGCAGCGGGTTAATGGCCCGACGTATGAAAAGGGACACACTCTTGCTTATGGTTTAAATGTGTGTATTGAGGGTCTCTGCAGCACACAGATATCGGATGATTTTAGTGTTCTGTTCACAGTAAAGCTGCCCGGTTCAATGCCTAGACTGTCTTAATTTTTTGGTGGATAGAATATCTTCATTTAGGGACTCATCTCTCATCTGTTAACCCTGTGACCAGTTGGCCACTGTCCAGGGTGTTACCCCGCCTAAGGCCCAAAGGCACTGGGATAGGCTCCAGTCACCCGCGACCCCTAACAGGAACAAGCGGTAGAAAATGAATGAATGAATAGGGACTCATCTCTACTTTTTACAGCTGTAGACCCTTCTGTAAACCCTGAATGTACTGTGTATTTTTTTTTAGCAATTTGAAAAAGTGTCTGTTATTAGTGAACTGTCAAATGTTGTTTCTCTGCTCAAACCTTCTGACTTTATTGTATTCCTCCAAACTCCTAAAATATACCGTTGTTGCTAGTGGTCCTTATTTATGGGAATTATTAGCACTTGTTTGAACACAGGCTGTGTCCCAAGTGCTTTTAAACATGCTTTTGTACAACCGCTTCAAAAGCTCAACTTTGATTCTGTTGGTTCTGTCCAACTATAGGCCGATTTCCAAGTTGCCCTTTCTGTCTGACGTTTCAGAGAAATTGGTCTATTATGCAAATTCAAACCCATTTGGAGGAAAATTGTGTCTTGGAAAAGGTTCAGTCTGGTTTTAAAATGCATCACAGTAATGAAACGAGTTTATTTGTTTCTTTTTTTTCCTCTTCTTCAACTTTTTAGTACAGGGCTGTTCAACATCAGGCCCGGGGGCCAAATCAGGCCCTCCAAGCAATTTAATCCAGCCCACGAACCATCTTTAAAAAAAAAATGAAATCAATCTTGTTTACTGGTTTAATTCTGGGTTAGCACTAACTTAGACCTGTTTTGGCCTTGAGTTTTGTCCTTGCTTGAGTCTGGGTTAGTCCTGGGTCAAACCTGATTGGTTCTAGTTTAGTCCTAGTTTAATTCTGGTTCTGATTTCTCTAACCTATCAGTAGTTATTTTATTGTATTAATTCAATTTATTTAAATAGTGTTTGGGGATATTTTGAGTGACCCAAAATGTTGTTGGTGCCGAGTTGTTCACCTCCGGCCCAGAGGCCGTGTATATATGTTGTGTGTGTGTGTGTGTGTGTGTGTATGTTGTATATATATATATATATATATATTATATATATATATATATATATATTTTTTTTTTTAGTGTATGTGTGTATATATGTGTGTGTATATGTGTGTGTATATATATGTATATATATGTGTATATATGTATATATATATGTGTGTATGTATGTATATGTTGTGTGTGTGTATATATGTATTATGTATATGTGTATATATATGTATATATTTATGTATATATATGTGTGTGTGTGTGTGTGTGTGTGTGTTATATGTGTATATAATATATATATATATATATATATATATATACATACACACACACACACACACACACACACACACACACACACACACACACACACACACACACACACACACACACACACACACACACATATATGCATATGTGTGTGTGTGTGTGTGTATGTATATATATCTCAAAGTGGGAAACACCCCCAAAGGTGGTAGAGCATGACCGAGCCAAGATCCTGTGAGACTTCCAGATACAGAATGGTAATGGCAAACCAACCAGACATTGTGGTGGTGGATAAACAGCAGAGGAAAGCCATTGTGGTTGACATGGCAACACCAAGTAATGTCAACATCAGGAAAAAGGAACACGAGAAACTGGAGAAATAACTTGTGTGTGTGTGTGTGTATATAATGTGTATATAATGTGTATATATTATATATATAATTATACATATATAATGTATATGTATTTATGTGTATATATTTGTATGTGTGTTTCTGTGTGTGTGTGTGTATATGTATATATATGTGTGTGTATATGCACATAACACACACACAGTGTATGGGTATATGGACTATAAAGGCTTATAATTCATAACTTTCAATATCTAAATTATATCTATGCATTTCTAATCTGGACAACTACTCTACTAAATATATTAAAAACAAATTGGAAAGAGAAGGTATTCTTGTTTTGACGACTGAAGAGTGGGAAAATGTGTGTACCGTATTTTCTGCCCTATAAGGCGCACTGGATTATAAGGCGCACTGTCTATGAATGGTCTATTTTTTGAACTTTTTTCATATACAAGGCGCACCGGACGATAAGGCGCATTAAGCTAAACAAAACAGTCCCAACCTTGTTCAATGGAAACACGTTCTGACACAGTCTGATACGCTAAATCAAACGTTAGCATATTCACAGTAACTCAAAATGGCTCAGGTACAACACGTAAAAAAACACAGTCAGATACCGCTAAATCAAACGTTGGCGTATTCACAATAACTCAAAATTGTTCAGTTAACACTATAACACGTAAAATAAACATAATACACTCACTTTTCCAGTTTATTCCTCGTCCACAAATCCTACAAATTCCTTAGACACACACTGTAATATTATGGTGACGCAACAGTATTACTCCGCGACGCTCCTGGCTACGGTAACCATAATGCTGCAAGCGGTGCGGCTTTGTAGTTTACCAAAGTTGTGATAAAACATTTTGACGGATTTTTGAGCGCTGTGTACCACATAAAATCGGTTCGAGGTCAGTAAGCACAGCCAGAATTAATCCATATATAAGGCGCTCTGGGTTATAAGGCGCACTGTCATTTTTTGAGGAAAATAAAGGTTTTTAAGTGCGCCTTATAGTGCGGAAAATACGGTACATACATTTTGTTATTTTTTCAAACCACTGTCAAAGTGCCCATTATTCACAAGGAAATGCTAACTGTTGGAGAAACAGCGCCACCAGGAGGCAAACCACTATCACATGTTCTTGGACTGTCCTGTTGCTCAGAAATATTGGACTGCAGTTAACAAGGCACTGCAGACTGTTTTTGACATTGTCATCCTCTGAACTTTAGAACTCTAGACTTAGAAGTACTCTCTGTACTTGGGCCTCAAGAGTCCAGCCATGAAACACATGATTAGATGCTTTAGGCGGCCGGGGAAAAAGCAATCACAAGGAAATGGATGTCACAAACCAACAATCAAGGACTGGACTGACATCGAATCAGACATCAAACAAATGAAAACATTTGGACAAATTTGAAAGACTTTGGACTAATTGAGACTAACCGCGTCACTCTTTGTTCTAGTAGTTCCTTTATTATTATAGAAACACCTTTTTTCGGCACGTTTCACGGGTCACATTTTTTGTTGGATTTTTGTCGTTCAAGGTTCTTTTTGTGGATATTTCTGTGATGCCTGGTATTACTTTTGGTATATGACAACAAATTCTGAAAAAAAAAAAACGACAAAAGCGACAAAGTTGCAATTTTTGAAAGGCAAGATTTGTGGCTTTCCAGGTTCAGGGTGTTATCGGCTCTTTTAAGCTTTGGAGTAGTTTGTAAGTATTTTTTTAGGTCTTTTAAGGTTTGTAGCGTTGTAGATCTTTCCCGTACTTTTAGAATTCTAGTAATTCTAGTACTTGCAGTATTTGTAGTACTACGTTATAGTACTACATTGTAGTAGTACGTTGTAGTACATTTTTGTACATTTAGGTTTTTAGTAATTCAGTATTTTCAGTACTATATTGTAGTACTTGTTGCAGTACCACGTGGTAGTACTACGTTGCTGTACTACATTGTAGAAATTTTCGTACTTATAGAATTTTAGTAATTGTGAGTTTTCAGGGTGGTTTTTTTTGTTTTTTTTTTTCTTTCTCAGGTTTGTTGTTTTGGTCGATTTTCTTGGTACTTTAAGAACTCTAGTAATCCTAGTACTTGTAGTATTTTAGTACTACATTGTAGTACCTTTGTAGTATTGTTAGATTTCAAGTAATTGGTAAGTTTTTTCCAAGTTGTCTTTCCAAGTTTGGTAGTTCTGTAGATTTGTTTTCATACTTTTAGAGTTCGAGTAGTTCTAGTACTTGTAGTGTATGCAGTAATTTGTAGTATATGCAGTATTTCATATATAACAGTACTTGTTGTAGTACCACATTGTAGTACTACGTTGATGTACTACTTTTTGTATATTTTTGTACTTTTAGAATTCTTGTAATCCTAGTACTTGCAGTGTATTCAGTATTTTCAGTCTTATGTTGTAGTACTACGTTGTAGAACTTTATTGTAGTTGAACTACGTTGCAGTACTTTATCGTACTTGTGGTAGTACTAGTACTACGTTGTAGTACTTGTCGTACTGGTACAGCGGTGTAGTACATTTTGTACATTGAAAATTCTAGTAGTCTAGTAAAAAGACTACTTTTGGACCAAGTCCAAAAGCAGTCTAGACCAGAGCCCCAGGTCTCAGTACCCAAGTATTGCAGTAATGCAGTAGAAGTACATCGAGTACTACCTTCAAAATAAAAGCAGATTGAACAATCAATGTACTTTAATACAGATACAGTCAAATCAGGCACTTCATGAGAAACGATTAGATTGTATCTAATACTTCAACATCTCCAGTCCATCACAGTGCTACTACAGACTATTACAGTAATGCAGTAGAAGTACATCGAGTACTACCTTCACAATCAATGCACTTTAATACAGATACAGTCAAATTGAGGCCCCTTTTGAGAAACAATTCCACTGTCGTCAACACAATACTCCAACGCCTTCAGTCCCTCAATAACTTTTAGAATTCTAGTCATTGTAAGTTTCCATTTTTTTGTGGGTTTTTTAGGTTTTCCTTCTCGGGTTTGTTGTTTTGTAGATTTTTTTTTTTACCATTTAAGTTTTCGTACTTGTAGTTTTCATTCTTGGGTAATTTTCGAGGTTCGTCGATGGTTTCCGGTAGTTATGGGGTATCCGGTACGTTTTGACCTCCGCCGTCACTTTCTAGTTGGGTTTGTTATTTTAATTTAAATATGCCATGATTTTGGTTTGACCTGTTTGTCTCCATTTAAAACATCAAGTCTGGTTGATTCTGTGTGTGTTCAAACCCTCTTGTGTGTCTTCAGCTGGGCGGATGGGAAAGGCCCTCTGGCTATGGAGTTCTCCAGTTCTGAGTTGAAGAATCTGATCCGAGCGCTGTTCCAGAACACCGAGAGGAGGGCTGTCGCGCTGACCAAAATCAAATGAGAGACGCAGGCCTCAGGAGGCTCCAGCAGCAGGCCAATCACCTCTGTGCCTTTCTCTCCACATCAGGGCTATTCAACTTCATTTTCCCGAGGACCAGAGTTTTTGGTGGGCCGAGGCCTCTGGGCATTTTTGTAAAATTTTTGGTCGTACAAAATATCCCCAACGCTGAATCAATAACAGAAAGATTAGATTTTTGAAATAACATACACAATGCTTTAGCAACGTTGCTTTGCAAAAATGCTCATCCAGAACTGAACCAGAATTAAACAAGAACTAAATCAAGACCAAACCAGGTCTAAACTAGTGTAATCCTGAATTAAACCAGTAAACAAGATTTCATTATTATTTTTTAATACTTGGACGATGGGTCGTGGGGCCGGACTAAATCGCTTGAAGGGCCTGATTTGGCCCCCGGGCCTTATGTTGAATAGCCCTGCTCTACATCATTATGTATTTATTTGTCATATGTTTGCTAAAATACTCTCCACTGAGGTATAATAAACGGGATTCTTTTCCCATGACAGCGGGTTTGACTGCAATCGTTGACAACTGTCAGTCCTGGTACAGATTATGAACAGTTTTGTGTTTGGCAGAGTTAGTCTCAAACCATTTCATTAATGGAAGGAAAACACAGCAAAGGTAGTTAACTTCTCGAGGAGAGAGTGCAGACATGGCATGATTAACACTCCACACATGGCTCTGGCTTTTGTCCAAGTGGTTCCCTTCAGTACATTTCCATCACAAGATGAAGCACACACAATGTTTTCACAAGTCCTAGTTTTAACAGAAACATCTGTTTCACATCTCGGCTCAGACTAAACACAGTTATATCTCTTATCAGCGTCTTGTGTGTTGGTCAGTCTGCTTTACGACAATAAATGGTGTACAAAACACTTTAAATGAGATTATTACTTTCCTGGTTATATATCGATACAAATGATATAATTTATGCTTTATTTAAATTCCATCAGTGTTGCGGTAGTAACTGAACTGTACATAATTATTCTAATGTAGTATTGAGCATAGATGCATCATAGATATGGTACTGGATATGAAGGCAGAGAACTCAGAACAGTCCACGACACGACCACCATAAAAAAATGTCACGTTTCACTAACTTTCCACATATTTTAGATTTGGAACAGCTTCCGTGTATATATTTTTACACTAGAGATGGTTTTACACATACACATGACCTGCAGCAACTGTAATGCTAACTCAGACTACACTTTAGTTTATCCACCCTCAAAACAGATTTGAACAAATCATTTATGGATATTGAGGACTATATGCAATGACAGGCAAGGCAATTAATCGACTGATCGAGTCATGTGAAATTGTTAATTATTTGGGGGGATTTTTGAATCGAGAGTCCACAGACAATCCTCTGTAAGAAGCAAAAAACGTTGGTGGTTTGGAGGAAGATATTAGATTTGTATTTGTGTTAAATGGCAATGAAAACATTACAAGTGTTAAGATCCTCCAACCCTAATTCAATTGTAAGAATACTTTTCTACCACTGTTTTTTTCTCTTTCCCCCTTTTTTTTTTTTTTTTGTTGAACATTAAACTGGGTTTCCAGTGTTACATTGTGATTCTCCATTGAGGCTGTTAAACTTGAGCCAAACTAACACATTTTGGAACAGTAAAGTAGTGCACTGAACCTTGGCTTAGTTATTTGTAGATTATAATGACTAAAAACAAAGTCAAATCTCTGGCTTTGCGTCTCTGGCGCAGCGGCCATCTTGGGACCAAATCCATTCTGTTGCTCAGGTCGCTTCCTGACAACCCTTTATGCAGTTTCTATTATTCTTATGGATATTGGTGTATAACAGCAGTGCAAAATGAAATGCTTCAATGGTCGATGTACCAAATTTTCTAGAATGAGCTCTTCTCATATTTATTGGCTCATGGAAAGAAAAAGTATTTGCCCCTTCCTTGATGTCACAACTTAAATGTGTTCAGATCGTAACAAACAAGATTACATATTATGTCAAAGATAACCAAGGTAAATGAAGGGTTTATTATTAAGTGAAAACAAAATTTATGTATTTATTTATTTCAGGGACAGTGCATATTCATAAACATTTCTTTAAATATGCAAGAATTCGCCAAAAGGCTTTTAGAAACTCCAGCCGAACCACAGAGAGAGCCCATTATCCACCAAATGGAGGAAAACACGGAACCTTCCCAGGAGTGGCCGGCCCACCCAAAACCCATCCAAGAGTCACAAAAAGACCCCACAAACAACATCCAGAGAACCTCACGTGCCTCAGTTAAGGTCGAGTTCATGAACGCCACCATAAGAAAGGACAATGAGACAAAAAAGGGCCTGCATGGCCAGAGTCCAAACACCAAAACCACTGCTGAGCAAAGAGCATTAAGGCACGTCTCAGAAAACCTCTTGATGATCCCCAAGCACTGTTGAAAAGCTCTTTGTGGAGAGTGACGAGACAAAAAGTGGAACTTTTGGAAGGTGTGTCCCCAATTACAATCTGAGCTAAAAGTAACACCACATTTCAGAAAGAAACATCATTCATACCAACAGTAAAACGTAGGTGACTGCGTGTGGTAGGTGTTTTCGCTTTTGCTGCTGCAGGACCTGGAAGATCTGCTGTGATAAATGGAACCATGAATTCTGCTGTCTACCAAAAATCCTGGAGGAGAATGTCCAGCCATCTGTTTATGACCTCAAGCTGAAGCGAACTTGTTCAATCTCAATGGCCGTCTCAATTGCAGTGCAGTAGAAAGTAACTGTGCTTAGGTGGCGGTGGCGCTAGTGTTTGACGCCCTAAAAAAAAGAAAAGAGCGAGAACGCGCTTTGTGTACTTAAGGTTGAAGAGGCGGGGCTTATCACTATGAAGAGGTGGGGCTTATACGTTCTGCAGGTTTGTTTCTATTACCAGGCAGTTTTATATCAATATTATGGTTTTACAATAAGCAAAATATAAAGTGACCTACTTAAGTTAAAGTTCACAACTAAGTACCTGAAAAAGCATGTCTTTAAGTAGATTTAGTTTTTTTGTTAACAGGTTTTAGAGAAATTCTTACACCACTGCTCAATTTGATCTTTCCCCCATTATTGAACACTAGCACATTTCGACTCATCAACTAACCAAGACAACTTTTTTATTCACTTCAAAAATCTCCAAAGCCCCTCGAGGCTACTACTGTTGTGATTTTGGGCATTACAAAAATAAATTGAATTGAATTGAAAGCGTGTTGAATCATTGCTAACACTGTGCGCTCACTCGCATTACAGCGGATGAGAGCCACATCTGGACATCCTTTCTCCAACCCCAACTATTGTCTCTAATCTTTTCATCATGCTCCTTGGACTTTCACCGATTACTCTGTGGATTAGTACTAATCCCTGCATGTACAATCAAAGCACAGGCCAGTTACTGAGAAGACCACTTCAGACATGGGACGTCCCGTTAGAGCAGCACACTTGAATGGCTCAGAGTTTTTTTGATAGATTGTGTGAGTGCACGAGAAGAGCCCGACGATGGAGCCCCCCTCTGTGAGTGCGGCCCCCTGTCTGTCCCGGGACCATCCTGAGAGCACACTCAGCACCCAGCCCACAGTCTTCTGTCAACAGGTAAATGCATCACATAACTCGACTGGAAGGTCTTGTGTTAGGATTCGTTTTATATCAAATTCAGCACAGATTAGAGCCTTGGCTCCCTGTCTGCAGAGGTGCAGACATGGAGGAGAGGGTCTTTGCCTCTCTCTTGTGCAGATTGCTCCCCGATGGTCAGATGGTGACATGCGTTTGTGTTCAGCTAGTGAAGGATCAGTGCAGATTAAAAGCAAGAAAATACAAAAACAAACATGTACCTGTAAATAAGCAGCATTATCACACAATTCAGACAAAGAAAGATGTGATATAAAAACAACACATGCGTGCTGACACTCTAAAACACAACAGCGAGATTACAGGTGAATGCACACATCAGTTTCATACTCACAAACTACATACACACAGCATAATCTATTTACAACCATTTTATACAAATGCAAAAGGAATCCTTGGCACATGTGCCAAAAGCGCAGGCACGCATTGTTTATGTTCAGGTTTGGTTGTCCAAAGGCCATGGTGAATCCTGAATGTACACCGCTGTTGTGTGACTGTACTTTTCTTTGTTCCATGTTTTTTCCGTTGCAAAGACTCGAAGAGCTACTTTTCTGAACCACACAAACGGCACAAACTGGCCCCCTCCTCCTCAGGACGAGGCTGCTCCTCATTCCTTCAGCCCCCTCAGTGAGACTTCTGTGACACTGTGTGGCCCCTCAGACCAGACTCTACAGGCCCCAGATGTACTAAGTCAGCCTGGTTCGGACCTGTCCCGCCTGGGCAGTGGACAGTCTACTAGTGAACCTCTGGACATGTCCAAGCCCCAGCGGCCGCGGCGGAGCCGGCGCATGAAGCGTTTCAGCTCCAGGTGGCATTCCAGAGGCTCCACTGGCAGCAGCAACGCCCCAGCCCACAGTGTGGACAAGCTGACCAAGAGGAAACACTGCAAACTGCTGGGAGACCAGAACCTTATTCAGGCGAGCAACAACAGTCGGCGCCAACGCTACGTCACCAAGGACGGCAAGTGCCAGGTCAACCTGGGCCCCATTGAGAAGAGGCGCTTCCTCTCAGATATCTTCACCACATTAGTGGACCTCAAGTACCGCTGGTTCCTTCTGGTCTTCAGCCTGTGCTATGTCCTGACATGGGTGGCCTTTGGGTTGGTCTACTTCCTGGGCGCCTGGATTAGAGATGACATTGCGCACTCTGGGGACCCGCAGTGGGAGCCGTGCTTTGAGAAGGTGAACGGATTCCTCTCAGCACTACTGCTTTCTCTGGAGAGTCAGAGGACCATCGGCTATGGCTCAAGGATGGTGACGGCACACTGCCCAGAGGGAGTGGTTCTCCTCATGGTGCAGTCTATTGTGGGCTCCATCATCGACGCCCTGATGGTGGGCTGTATGTTTGTGAAGATCTCTCGTCCGCAGCAGAGGGCTCAGACACTCATCTTCAGTAAACACTGTGTCATCTGTGAGCGAGATGACAAACTCCTCATGCTCTTCCGCATAGGAGACCTCCGGGAGAGCCACATGGTGGACGCCAAGATCCGGGCAAAGCTCATCAAATCTCGTCAAACCAAGGAGGGTGAGTTCATCCCGCTGGAGCAGTCCGAAATCAACCTGGGCTACGACACCGGTGGAGACCGGCTGCTGCTGGTGGAGCCTCAGACCATCACACACATCATCAACGACAGCAGCCCCTTCTGGGAGGTGGGGGCCGAGCGCCTCTGCAAGGAGACCTTTGAGATCATCGTCATCCTGGAAGGCATCGTGGAGGCCTCAGGTGGGTTTCATACACAGTGGGAACAAGAAGGCCCATACATGTGGACTCAAAATGTATTTACTTATATGTATTTAATTAATTAGGGACAGTGCATATTAATGAACATCTGATACACTTACAGCACAACCATGTTAGATTTTACCAATGGTTTCTTTCTGTTGTTCCAAGGTTGGTAACATTGAAAACCAGATTACTAAATTTCTAAACATTACGAAAAAGAAACGTAGAACATATGCAGGAAAAA
>BJKM01000589.1:162530-307530 GCA_015082035.1 Chaenogobius annularis | reverse complement strand
GCACCTGAATAATGCCTCTGGCTGCTTGAATTAACATGATAATGCAATAGTTGTGACATGTGCAGCCAGTACGGATGTACACAACCTGACGCCAATTACAGCAAAGAAGACACTATGTGCAACTAAAAATGTAGGAATTCATGTTATGTGTGTGTTTTTAACATAAAAATTCAAATAATATAAGATAATATATAATAAAAATGAAATATAAGCTAACGAAAAAAAGTATATATGTTATAGGTGACTGTCTTATGTGTTTCTCACCAGTAACTGATCAGCACACTGGAAAACGTAACAAAGTGGAAGTTTCCTCCTACTGTCTCTCTACAAATGAAGCCAAAGTGATCGACGTGACGAATACCCTGCAGAGAAATAAACAATACAATGAAAGATCATTACTACATTTTAACCAATGCATAAATGAGGGTTTCAAACTCTGAAGCTCTTCGCCATAGCATCTCTTCTTTTTTCTTTCTCTCTCTTTCTCCTTTTTTTTTTTTTTTTTTTTTTTTTTTTTTTTTTTAATTTTTTAACAGTATACTGTAAAACACATACTTTGAAGACTTACAACTACAGTAGGTGGCGGTAAATGCATCTTTCGGCTGCCAACCGCCATTGAAAGTAACACACAACAACAACACAACAATATCACATGACCGGGCATCACGGGCGTGATGTCGTCATACGTATTTTCATCATTCAGTGATCATGGTAACTGTACAGGATATGGCCATGCATTACTCAGTCACTCGCGAGCCATTGCACGCCATCGAGTTCATTGTATATACAAACAATGGCTCCTGACCTGTCCCATGTTTGGCCGCTAGATGTGCAGGCCAAGTCCACGCTACTTTCTATCTATGTATCTATATATATATATATAGTAAGGCCTAGTATGTATATACAGTAAGAAGCAACATCTGCAATACGATCACTGCAAAAGGACCAAATGTGCTGCGTCTGCGTGGGACTGCTCCAGCTGTGGTTTTGGGGCCTATCACACTCACACACTTTTGGTTTGATGAAACTCCATCAGAAACTTTGAAACATACAATTTTAGAAACAATCCAAATTGAGTAAATACTCTTTATCTGAAGAAAAAAAAGCAAAATAGGTTAGAGTTAGTGTTTTAAAGAGGAAGTTTTCTTTTCTAGGTTGAGTGTTTTAGGTGTGTGTCAATTTATTATAGGCTACTGTAAACCTACACTATTAACTCCCTATGTGAGAAACCCTGGCCAAAACAAGATTTGAAGAAAGGTCGCATATTCAAGTGGACATGGCTCCAGAGTTTACCAGTATATTTATTTCCTTTGCTCAGTTTGTTGTAATGAGAATTACAAAGCCAACTTTGAGATCTGATCAATAAAGTTGTATCTGACACCAGCAATCTTTTGCTTTCTTTAATTATCTTTTGTTTACAAAAAGGATGGAATCGTCTTCCACACAGGATAATCAGCTTGACGTTACACTCCAGGGCAGCAGATGGCGTATGTGTTTTGCAGCCCAGTCCACCGTGAGGGAAAAAAAATCCGTCCGTTCCGGAAGTGCTTGGTTTTTCTTCCGCCGGCTCAGGCCGCCATGTCCCCCGCGCGGTGGAGACACTTAGCGCGCTTTTCTGCTCTAGGAATTCTCTTTCTGACGCTTTATTATTGGCCTATTTTACGTTACGTCGTTGTCATTCTTGCCTTTCTTTACATTATTCTACATTACCAAGGCCCGGAAGCTCTTCCTGCACGCCTAGGCCTAAATCCCCGGGCTAGAGTGAGTCTTCAGACCGGGCTGTGGCGCTGGCTCTGGGCTTGGGGCGGCAGCGGTGTGTCGGAGCCTCCTCGGAGGCTGGAAAAGTTCAGCAGCGGCAAAAACAGGCCTCCGTCACGGGAACCAGTGCAGCCCTACGGCCACAGGCTCGCACAGACCGGTCCGTATCGCCCGGAGGCTATGAGCAGTGAGACGCTAATGTTCAGCCCGCGGGACCTGCTCATGGGCAGTTACATCTCCAGCGCCGACAGTCCGTCGGCCAACTCTCTCCGAGCCCGTACTGCACGGAACCCGCGGGAGCAGCTGAGAGACGGTTTGGCCAAGCCCAACTATGCGGTGTACACTCCGAACCGCAGACTCAGCTTCACCGGGTGAGTGCATCTTTCCAGCACACGTAGGTTCAGGTAAAAATAAGGACAACCCGCGAAGAGCAGCCCCCGGCGCTGGCTGGGCACCACGCAGTCTCTTACTAACCCTAACCTAAATGAGATGCCGTTCACTTGAGGCTTTCACGTTTAGTATTCAGTCAATTGAATAACTAGAAGCTGTGTAATGGCCAGAAACCATTGCGAGTGACTGTTTTACACTGCTTTTAGTTGAAGAAGACAAAGTACAAGTGCACAAGTGAGCTTCCTCAACAAAACAAAAGAGGCTTTGCACAGTTCAATGTATTGTTCATGTATTGTTTCAAATAATGTTTATACTTCAACTGCATCCTCTCCCCGACCGTAGCCTCCTGCCTGAGGGGAGTGGTTCAAATAGTCCATGTCCAGGGCTCTGGGTCAGCTGTGATCCGACCTGCTCGTCCCAGAGCCCTGGAGACGTACAGGTCCTGCAGAGATGGAAGTCTGCAGCCGATCACCTTCTCAGCAGAACGCACAATGCGCTGTAGTCTCTGTTTGTCCCTGGCTGTGGCTCCAGCGTACCACACGGTGATGGAGGAGGTGAGGATGGACTCAATGATGGCCGTGTAAAACTGCACCATCATCTGCACTGGCAGCTTGGCTTTCCTCAGCTGCAGCAGGAAGTACATCCTCTGCTGGGCCTTCTTGATGAGGGAGCTGATGGAGGGCTCCCACTTGAGGTCCTGGGTGATGGTGGTGCCGAGGAAGCAGAAGGAGTCCACGGTGGTGATGGGGGAGTCTGTCATGATGAGGGGGGGCTGGGGGGCTGTGACTTTCCTGAAGTCCACGATCATCTCCACTTTCTTCTGGGCATTGAACTCCAGGTTGTTACCGCTGCACCAGGACACCAGCCGGTCCACCTCCCTCCTGTAGACAGACTCATCCCCGTCCGATATGAGCCTGATGAGGGTGGTGTCGTCCGCAAACTTGATCAGTTTTACGGAGTCGTGGCTGGAGGTGCAGCAGTTTGTGTACAGGGAGAAGAGCAGAGGAGAAAGTACACAGCCCTGTGGAGCTCCTGTGCTGATAGTCCGAGTGTCTGAGACTTTTTCTTCTCCAGCCACACACACTGCCTCCGACTGACTGGAGTCAACGAGTCAGGCACGTTGAGCTGGGAGAGCTTGCCCTGGCGCAGAGCAGGAAGGATGGTCCACAAACAGGATCCTGGTATAGGTTCCCGGGGAGTTCAGATGCTGCAGGATGACGTGGAGTACCAGGTTGATGGCGTCGTCTACTGACCTGTTGGCTCAGTTGGTGAACTGCCGTGTCCATATTTGGGCCGCACTTGTCAATAAACCACATAAATAAACGCGGTAATTATGCGTCTTTTGAACTGGGGTCCTCCGTTACTAATTAGACTAATTTCTAAGTGAATAGGAGTTGGATTGTAATTTTAGGTGGCACTAGCAAGTCATTTTGTGTCACAATTATTATTTTTTTTTACACCAAATCCTGATATCACCAACCCTAAAAATTGAGTGTTCGTTAACATTCAGGGGGTCAAAATTGGGGTGGTTGGGGAAAAAAAAACAAAAAACTCACGGTAGAGTCACTTGATTTTGTTGCATTGTGCTCGGTCACAAATGAACAATTTTTTTCAGTGGTCTATGACATTAAAGATTGTCTTTATGAATTTTTAAAAATAGCTAGAGAACCATTTTATTAGCGAGGCACTACACTAGCCTTGCATCCATCATTGCATCCAGCTTGGAAATCTTCTCTCACGCTCCAGCAACATTTTCCTATATTTTTTCCGCCTTGTTGATCCGACATGGCTGACTTCCTGTATGAGTTAGGGCGAGGTCATAATATAATTATGCATTACTTTTATAACACAGTCGTGCAGTAACGTAACGCGATAGTTTTCCAGGGCAGTCACAAGGTAATTTAACAAGTTACTATTAAAAGTAACACTACCCAACAAATGATGAGTGGAATAAAACAATCTCAAGATTTGTAGAGCAGGGCATAAAACCTCGTATCCTGTTCAAAACTCGACAATTGGGTGAAATCTGTGCTTGCGACCTGGAAGGAGCTAATCAAAACATAACCTAAACAAACATGTTAAATTCTTAAGCTGGTGTGCTTATGAAAATAGGCGGAAAATAGGCAATCACAAGGAAATGTATGACTCAAACATCTACGATTAAGGACCGGATGGAGAGAGTAATGGTACAGTGACAAATTTGTCCATTTTCAAACTAAATCTGAAAGTAATTTTTTCCATTTTGTCTGGACTTAATGGGACTTTCACTTTAATTTAAATGGGCTGTGATTTGTTTCTTTTGATGCTTAGTTGATGTCTATTCCTGTTCTTATTAAAAATGTGTGCTCTCTGGTCGGCTTGTGTTCTCTTCTGTGTTCCATGTAAATTATTTGTTATTTTTATTTTTTTTTAAATATAAAAAAATGCAAATTGAAGGACATTGTAAACATAACATTCCAATGTATTTACTTATTCTAAATAATGAAAACATCAATTTCGTAAACTTTTAACACTGGTTCTAGAGGATATCCATGTAAGTTCTGAGTCTCTGGATACGTGTCGTCACTTTGTGTTCAATGGACAGATTCTGCTCCTATTGTGGCCATCTCCTCTCACTCCATATGGCTGTAAAAATACTCTCGTTTAAAGCAGTTTGAGCTGAGTTCACTCACGCTTGTCCCTATGTGTGTCCCAGAGAGCCGCTGGGGTCCGGGGCCAGGTTCACCATCACTCCCCAGCGCCATTACCCCCTCCAGCAGCAGGGGGCCTCTCCTGTGGGCGTCCTGCCTCCGCTCAGGTGGGACGGCTTCAGACACAAGAATGTCCTCAGCCCCCGGAACTCTATGTCCAGCCCAGTGACGGTCAAGATTGCCCGGCCGGACGAAGCCGCCCACAGGTAATACACACTGACCCAAACGTCATCTCTCGCATTTATTGGACTATTCTGAATAAAATAATCTGAAGATTTTTTTTGTGAGCCAACAGAAATGTGTTTTTAGAATGGTTATTCTCCTGCATTCAAGACACTTTTCAGGGTGACACAAGCAACCTCTAAAAAAAGGTTCAAAACAAGTAACTCCAGCCCCACATGATATGCACATATTTGAATAGTGTATTTAACATTAATAATTGGCTTTTAAAACATTACTCAAATGTCAACATCCTGTATTTCAGTCAGTACTGGATCTGTTAACGTGAAACAGACCTGGAAAATGCTAAAAATCCCCTCATTTGATGTAAATGTGTCTGTAAAGAGCAAGCCCAAAAGCTGCAAAATTTTTGGATCAAGACTTTGAAATAAAATGTCCAAAATATAAAATAATGACAAACATAGTATGTCTTCTTCAAATATTTGAGTTGAGAGTTGAGTTGTAAGTGTCAGACCAGGACAATAAAATGCCCCTCAAAAGATTGTTAAATTTTTCTTCGCAGTTTGTTCTTCCATTTCAGAATATTTTTAATTATGATTAACCCGATGTTCGAACTTTGCAAAACCACATTCATACCAGTATTGTTCATTTGATATATTTTCCTGCTCTGCTTGAAAGCCTTTACTTATTTTGTTAGCCTTACATTTAACTTTGCCATTTTGTGATAATTTGATCATCTTCCTGGATTATTTTTCTATCTATAATTGCCTCGACATTTTGCTAGTAGCAAACGCAGGAGTAGCAAGTGCGTACTCTTTATAAAACACACCGTCCGCTACGCAATTTGTGCTTTATAGATCCCACCTGCCGCTGGGTTCTGCGCACATGAACCAACGTCACGCCTGCTTTACACCTCCACCTGAGCAAAAGTGATTTATGAAATGAGATTTAACCAAGCATGAGCCGATAATCAGAGAGGGAGGGCCAGAGGCCGACGCCTCAATACTAGGCAGGAGCCTGTTTTACAGATATTGTTCTGGTTTTGCTTCAGACTCTTTTGTTTGCGATGGTGCGTGAGGTTTGACCATGGCCCTGTTCACACGTGGAGGTCTGAACGGTCAAAGGAGGAGGCAGTGAGTGTGTGCGAGTGACACGGATGCCCTTCCTAACAGAGCGAAAGATTTGGATGGACCTGCAGCAGAGGGACAAATGCTTCTACTGCGGGAAAAGTAGAATAAAACAAAAGCATGCGACACATGAAGCTCTGTCAGGCGCTCTTGTTCTGCCAATAAAACTGGAACGTAAAAACGTTGGTCACGTCTGTGAGTGCGCCGCCTGATTTAAAACAGGGGGCCCTTGAGAGCAAGCTGTCTTACAAACCCCAGCGCGCGGGCGTAAAGACAAAAGAAGGTGTTGGATCAGCGTCTTCTCTTCTTCATTAAACCAAACCTCGCTCCTGAGCTCCGTCTGAAGGAGGAGGTTTCTCTCAGCTCCGATCGTTGTTCTCATCAGTTCTAAAATCCATTTACAGATTCAGAGGATCTTCTCGGTCTCTGCGCGAGCGGAGAGAGGGCACCGGGAATGTGCACGGCTTCATGCGTATCCTACAGCCCTTCTCTGTGTTTATGGGCCAACTTCTGTTTAAATGTGATTATCTCTCTCAAAGTATTTTAGGTTAAAAGATGTGTTTTCTGACTATTTCCTGGATCAGATATTTCCTAATATTCTCTTCACTTCGGCTCCTCTCCACGGATGACCTCTGTCTCCAGACTTTGTGCAGAACTTACAGGAGGGTCTCAGTTTGAGCAAAGAAAAACATCGTCCTGCCCCAAGTGGAAGTTTTATAAATGCCTCCTATGGAGCAGAGGGCGGCCTACGCACTGCGGAGTGCGCAAGCAAGATTTTGACATGAGGCCCCTCGTCTGTGGTAACTCTTTGTTTCCTGTGTACATGGGTTCAGCTTGGACCAAGTGGGCAGCCCTGTGTTCCCCAACGCCACAGCCGACCCCTGCTCCAGAGAGAGTGTGCTGAAGGTGCTGAAGGAGAGCCGCAAAAGGGAGGTGGACGAGGAGGAGGGCAGCCTCTCAGCCCAGCAGAGGAGCAAGAGGAGGTATGAAGGGGGGATCACTTTTGGACTTAAACATTTTTTTTTTTTACAAATTTGTCACACTGGACTAAATGGGATGTTTATTTTGAACTTTGTGTGTCTTAATTTTCTTTGTATGTCTTCTTTCTTTTTTATTTAATTTTGAGCTCCTGTGTTCTCTTTGGTTCGGTTCCGTTTCTCGCATTTGTTATTTAATAGTTTTACATTCAGAAGAACAAAAACACTGGATGTAGCCGTATAATCCATGTAACCACGTGTTGTTTTTGTGTGTTTGCAGGCGTAATGACAGTGGAGGGAGCGCTCAGTCTGCCTTTGAGCCTCTGCTGCCCAATGGAACGTCCACGCAGCTCATCCCCAAGTGAGTGTGACCCTCCGGGATGACTGAGGAAATGTATTCTGTTAAATTGACTTTGTGAACTTCTAAACATGTCCTAGTGATGTTCCTTCCTCATTATTTTACTCTGAATTGTTGTGAGTAATTCATGCATGTTGGAATAATCCTGTATTGAATGTGAGGCCACAACCCTGTGTTTACTTAACATTATTGAAAATATTCAGACGGCAAGGTAAAGAACCAATCTAGAGCTGTCGCTGTAACTGCAATATTGCAGTACCGCAGTATGATCACTAAAACCGCAAAAGGGATTTTAACCGCATTTTACATTTTAATGAAGTTTGCGCACAGTAAAACGTTCAGTGTCCTGCCATCAGACTCTGCTCGAGTCTTGCGCGTAAGTCCACGTCACAGTCTTGTCGGCGTTGAATCCAAACCGGACATGATCAACTCGTGGCAGTAAACCTCATCCTCGCTCCAGGTAAATGCATAAACCACAAGTAAATGTGGTGTGGTTAAAATCCAGTGAGAAGCCAGACAGTCTGCGTAAAGTTCAGCCAAACAAAAATACTGTCCAATGTGCCCTAATCCTCCTCCATAAAGGTGTAGTAAAGGCATCGGCAGTCCATCAGTGCCATATATGCAGAAAACAAAAAGAGAAACGTAACAAGAGAATTAGCTGTGAGCGAAGAGAATGTCTTTTTTGCATAATATGAGCGTATGGGCAACGCCGCATGCTGTGCTGCTGCACGCAAAGTCACCACAAGGGAAAATGTTTATTGGATCCATTACATCAACTTTAATCGTCACTAATTAAAACCTCAATTGGTTAGTAAAGTTGGCAAAAAAAGGACACACATTCTGCATAATTTGTGTTGTTATTGACCTTAAAGATGCTATTCAGTACTTTTGCTTTGGTATTTCATGTTTTAGAACTTTGAATACTGAAAGCTCACATTAGTTTGTATTTGTGTTGCGAACCCTTTTCCGGAATTGCGTTAGAAATTCATCTACAGGCATTAGTGGGGAAATAAACAAAAGTTGGTTTGCCCCAATACGCTAATGTAAGCACACACAGTGATTTGAAGCAGAACTGCTCAGAACAAATCTGGTGGTGATTTATCGACTTAAAACTCCACACGAGACCTCCAGAATTTGTCACTAATGTGGGATATTAGAAAATGAAGGTTTTCTGAGGCTCATGGCGGGAGAACGCACTGAACAGGAGTGTCCAGGTGTGTTTTTGATCAGGGGACCATGTTAAAACATGGTTAAAGGCTTGAAACAGGGAATTTTGCATATGTGTCCTTTTTAAGTGTTTTTTAATTATTATTTTTTTAACGAGTATTACTTTTGTCCCGGCATCTAAATTGTGTGATTGTGCCACTAAACCTGGCCCTGACTCTGACTAGGCCGGGCAGTCTGAAGAGAGGTCTGACTGTGTCGTTAGAGGAGCAGAGCACCAAGCGCTCCCGCACCTCCTCTGTGAGCTCGTCCAGCGGAGGGCCCCCCTTAAGAGGGACCCCCAGCTCCAGGAGGAACCCCATCACCAGCTCCTACAGCTCCTCCAAGGGACTGGGACAGGTAATGCACACTGTTCGTCTGTATTTTACCAACATGTGCACATCAAAGTGATCTTTTGTATATGAATAATAACCACAGTCGAAAAGCACACATTCTATGCAAATATAATGCTACTTGTGCCTATGTTTAATGAAATATTTTTATATTGTATCAATAAGATGGTGTCAACATGTTTTTTTTCTTTGCACTGTGATTATAATGCCTCCTAACTATGGCTGCAACTAATGATTATTTTAGTCGAATCGTCAGCAATCCATTTTTCGATCAGTTGTCTTGTCAAATGATTATTTCTATTGTTCATTGACTTTTAAAAGACATAATCATCAACCAAATATAATAATGGTTGAAATTGACATTTTGAGTTAATAATGCCACTGTCTTTGTTTATAAAAGTCTGTCTTCGTTTTTGTTTAAGTGTCTTCAGAGAACTATTACCATTATCAACACACGAACTATGATTATTTGTTCTTGTTGATTAATCTTTGCAGACAATACTTGTTCTGAATTGCACATTATTCTTACAGTGGCTTGCAAAATTGTTTGTTCCCCTGAAACGTTTCCACATTTTGTAGAGTCATGACCACAAACTTAAATTTGTAACACACA
The DNA here is from genome assembly GCA_015082035.1 of Chaenogobius annularis. NCBI lineage: Eukaryota > Metazoa > Chordata > Actinopteri > Gobiiformes > Gobiidae > Chaenogobius > Chaenogobius annularis. The sequence continues at coordinate 297,881 of BJKM01000589.1, read as the reverse complement.
AAAAAATGATTAATGATTTCCAGATTTCGAAATAAAAACTGAAAAGTGCAGCGTGCAAAAGTATTCAGCCCCTTTTCTGTCAGAAGTTTCCTGATGATTGGTGAAAGATTGAATGTCGACCTAATGGTTCAATAGAGTCCTCCTGTGTGTAATCTAATCTCAGTGTAAATGCAGCTGTTCTGTGAAGGCCACAGAAGTTTGTGAAGAGAACGTTGGGGAGCAAACGGCATCATGAAGTCCAAAAACTCACCAGACAGGTCAGGGAGAAAGATGTGGAGACGTTTAAAGCAGGGTTTGGTTATAGAAAGATTTCCTAAGCTTTGAACATCTCATGGAGCACTGTTCAATCATCATCCTGAAATGGAAAGAGTTTGGCACAAATACAACCTACGAGACATGGCCGTCCACCAAAACTTACATCTGAACAAGGAGAGCTCTGATCAGAGATGCAGCCAAGAGGCCCATGGGAACTCTGGAGGGGCTGCAGAGATCCACAGCTCAGGTGGACAAGGAATCTGTCCACAGGACAACTATTGGTCGTGCACTACACAAATCTGGCCTTTATGGAAGAGCGGAGCGAAGAAGCCACAGGTGATAAACAGTCATAAAAAGTCCTGTGTGCAGTTTGTCAGAAGACATGTGGAGGACACAGCAAACATGTGGAAGACCGTGTTCTGGACTGATCAGACCAAAACGGAACTTTTGCTTCATATATCAAAACTCTGTGTGGCGCAAAACTAACAGGACACACCCTCTGTCCCACTGTCAAACATGGTGGTGCAGCATCATGCTGTGGGCTGCTTTTGTTCAGCAGTGACAGGGAAGCTGCTCAGAGTTAAGGAGAAGATGGATGGAGCCGTATTCTCTAATCTGTCTATTGTACAAAGTAATTCATAGTCTGGCATCTCAACCACTCAGTTTATGAACATCAGAAGCACCAGCCGCGGCAGAGCCAGAGGAGCCAGAGGAGCGGCAGAGCCAGAGGAGCCAGATGAGAGGCAGAGGCAGAGGCAGAGGCAGAGGCAGAGGCAGATCTGCCGCATTGAATTGAAACTTTCTTGGCCAGACCTGACTCAAAGGTCAAAAGACAACATGTGTATCACTACACTAACCGGCCCGTGCGGCTGGAGGGCTTCGAGCTTCTTCATGTGGACAGACGAAGGTTTTTCTCTGGAGGGAAAACACGCAGGGGAGGAGTCTGTTTTTACATCAACAACCTGGTCATCGGCTGCGATTGTGGTCACTAAGCTCTCCTCTCCTGATCTGGAATATCTGTTCATTAACTGCAAACTATTCTACTCTCCATGCGAGTTTGCTTTATTCTGGCTGTTGTTTACGTCCCACTGAGCGCAAACGTGCACGTGGCACAGCGCACGCTTGTGGAGCGGACCTTCCCGGACTCTGTGTATTATCCTGGGTGATTTTAACAAGGGGAATCTCAGCCACGAACTACCAAAGTACAGACAGTTTATTAAAGTCCCGACCAGAGAGCAGAGCATGTTGGATCATTGTTACACAACAGTCAGTAACGCCTTCCGCGCCGTGGCTCGCGCTGCTCTCTGCTTTTCAGATCACGCCATGGTTCACCTGATCCCCACGTACAGACAGAGGCTGAAGCTCTCCAAACCTGCAGTGAGGAAATCTAAGAGGTGGACCAATGAGGCAGTGGAGGAGCTCCGTGCGTGTTGGGACATCAGACTGGGAGGTTTGCAGAGCTGCCACAGATAGTTTGGATGAGCACACGGACACTAACATCATTCATTCGATTCTGTGAGGACAGCATCATACCAACACAAAGCAAAGTCACTTTCAACAATGACAACCCCTGGTTCACTCCAAAACACGCTTCAAACAAAGACAACGGGATGGAAACATAACTTTCTAAACTGGATGCGGTCTTCTTGAGAGAAGAGACCGCGCTTATGAAGCGTACTCCCATTTTGATTCGATATCAAAGGATAGTGCCGTATCCATGGCGGACTATATCATTGACTTTGAGCAGAGATACAACCGCATGAAAAAGTACAACATGACTGCCTGACGCGGTGCTGACGTTCAAGCTTCTGGGCACGCTGTATCTGGAGGAGAAAAGCAGACAGCTTGCACTGACCGAGCTGACTTTTGTGTCCATGAAGTTGGCGTTAAAGAGGATCTTTGGTTGAAAAACAACAAATGGAACCAACAACAGTGGTGAAAGAAAAGATACAGCATTTTTCACTGAGCAAAGACCAACCGTAAAATTCAGACGTAACAACGGCCCGTCACAGAGTGGATATCAGCGACAGCAGGTACAACAGGTACAAATCCACTCGACAAATACAGCAAGAGTACAAGATGTGCCATTTGTCAGAGCATGTAACATTGGGCAAAGATTGTCCTCATCGGAGAAATTACGTAAAGTTGACTGAAGATGAAAATGTGGAAGAGTACATCATCACTCTGTTTACTAAGGCGGCTATGACAGACTCAGAAATCTTCCTAACTGAATCATTTGGATCAGCCATCATAGACAGTACCTGTACACGTACTGTTTGTGGACAAAAGTGGTTGAGAAGTTACATGAAGGACCTTAACCAAAGCCAAATCGACCAGCTGCTGCAAACTGAATGTTTTAGCTGTCGCCCTTTTAGGTCTGGAGATGGTCAATTTGTGCTCTCAAAGAAAAAAGTGAAACTTCCTTTACTGAAGTTGTTCCTGCTGATATTCCTCTACGGTTGAGCAAATTGTCCCTGAAGAGAGCAGGTACTACTTTAGCCATGGAGAAATACAGGGTTGTCATGTTCAAGCAACCTGTGCCTCTTGAGCCCATAGTTCAGGACACTACTGTGTGGACATCAGAGATGTAACTACAGAAGGGACCTGCAATGAGAATGATGTCCTGGTCTTCACCGCAGACATGTCCACCAGAGAAAAACGGAAAATTCTTCTGAAACTTCACAAGCAGTTTGGCCATGCCACTGCAGACCGGCTGCAGGCGCTCATTCAAAGCTCTGGTAAGACTGATCAAGACTGTTTTGTCATCTTGCAGGAAATTATTCGTGACTGTGAAATATGCCAAAGATACAGCAGGACAACAGATGTCTTCTTTGACAGTGCTAAACAGCAAGAGATGGAGAATTGGCAAAATGATAATGTTTTTGAGGAAGTTGCTGACCAGGGTCAAAAATGTATATCTACTAGAAGGGTCTGTACACTAAGAGAATCGGCAAATGGTATTGTACCAAAGCTACGGCTTGTAGCGAGAGGTTATGAAGAGGTCAATATTCACGATTTACAGAAAGATTCTCCCACATGTGCATCAGAGTCACTCAGACTGCTGTTAGCTGTAGCCGGTTAAAATAAATGGAGGGTTCATTCAATGGACATTAAATCTGCTTTTCTACAGGGCATGGAACTCTCGAGAGACATTTATATTCGACCCCAACCTGAGGCGGGCGTGGACAATGTACTTTGGAAACTTAAGAAGTGTGTGTGTGTGGACTTGCAGATGCCTCCCTCTACTGGTACAACAAAGTCAAAGAACTAACGCTGGACACTTGTGGTAAAATGTCTCAGGTTGATCCTGCTGTGTTCTATTGATTGAATGAACATTGTGAGGTCACAGGTGTGTTGGCATGTCATGTAGATGATTTCCTGTGGGCAGGATCAGAGCACTAACTCATGTGATTCCTGTCCTGAAGTCTACCTTGAATGTGGGTCGTGAAGAACATGAGAGTATTTCTTATGTGGGAATGGACATTGTGACAGCTGGTGATTAGGTGCTGGTACAGCAGCACAATTACATTGAAAATCTGCAACCAGTCGACGTACAGCCAGCTCGGGCTGTGGAAAGGGGAAGCGCCTTTAAATGAGATGGAGACACAACAGCTCAGGTCCAAAATAGGGCAGATTTTGATGGGTTACTAAACAAACAAGGCCAGATGTAATGTTTGACACATGTAGCCTGGCCTCCAACATTAAGAATGCCACTGTCCAATCCATACATGAAGTGAACAAGGTGATCCGTAAACTTAAATCAGTAGTTTCCTAAGTGCTGAAACTTAAGTGTGACCTTCTCTGACTTGAGTCTAGTTGTCTTCAGTGACGCTTCACTAAGCAATCTTCCAGACGGTGGTACACAGGGAGGGGCTTTGATTGCACTCATGGGAAAGGATGCTTGCATCCTTTTCCCCTCTGTTTTGGCACTCTAAGAAAATCAGACGTGTGGTGAGAAGCACTCTGGCAGGAGAAACCCTTGCCATGTCAGATGGTATTGACAATGCAATGTTTCTGGCCACACTATTTTCAATTAAATTTATTTTTGGAACGCCCAAAATCACAACAGTAGTTTCCTCGAGGGGCTACGGTGGAAAACAAAATAAACAGTGTCCTTAGACCCTCCTTCTCGCCCAGGAAAAACTACCAAACCTCTTTGGGAAAAAGTAGAAACCTGTAGGAGTTCCACAGTGAAGGAGAGATCCGACTCCCTCGGACGGACAGGCGGACACACCTCAATTTGCAGATACACGGTGGAGCAAGACCCACTCAGGAGGAGAACCAATTCTTCGAGGCTGAAGAAGAACCGTTCATATGGAGTAGAGACCGTTTCTGCAGGCAGATGAGGAGCATCTGGATCCACAGGTCCTCGATGTGCCTGCTCCACTCCCGTCGGGAAGTGGGGGAGAGAGAAGGAAAATCGATGAACAAATTGCCAGTGAAATTAAATATTAAATGTTGTTTGATAGAAAAGTAGTAGGAAACAGAGGATAGTGCTCAAGCTGCCATACTGCCCCCAGTATAGTTGCTCCTAGGGCAGCATAGCTGGGAACTATCGTTTTTTATTTCTGTTCCTAACTGGCCTGACCATAAGCCATTTCAAAGAGGAACGTTTTAAGCCTGGTCTTAAATGAAGAGACTGTCGGCCAGCATTTTTAGAGGCGAAGTGCTCTGTTTGGATGATAAGGTACTATAGCCTCTTTGAGGTAGGATGGGGCCAGGTCATTTATGGCTTTGTAAGTCAGGAGGAGGAGTTTGAATTTGATTCTAAACTCAACAGGGAGCCAGTGAAGAGACTCGAGCACCGGCGTAATGTGCTCTCTTCTTTTTAGTTCCTGTTAGTAATCTTGCTGCTGCATTTTGAACCAGTTGAAAGCTTTTTATGGAGCTTTTAGGGCACGCTGCAGCAGGAGTTACAGTAGTCTAATCTAGATGTTAAAAGGCATGGACAAGTTTTTCAGCATCGCTTTTAGGCAAGATTTTTCTGATTTTGGCTATATTACGCAGATGGAAATAGGCTGTTTTACAGGCTTGATTTATGTGCGCTTTGAATGAGAGCTCTTTGTCAAATAAAACTCCAAGGTTTCTTCCAGTGGAGCTGGAGGCCACACTGACGTTGTCCAGTGTGACTATCTGCTCAGATAAAGCGTCTCGTAGATGATTAGGGCCTAGTACGATGACCTCGGTTTTTTTCAGGGTTAAGAAGCAGATAATTAAGTTGTCATCCAGGTTTTTATATCCTTCACACAAGCACCAAGTCTGTCTGCTTGATCGGTCTGATCAGGTTTCATTGATAAATACAGCTGTGTGTCATCTGCATAGCAGTGGAAGTTAATGCTATGCTTTCTGATCATGTGACCTAACGGTAGCATATAAAGAGTAAACAGAATTGGACCGAGAACTGAACCCTGTGGCACACCGTAGGTTTACTTTAGAACAGGGTGAGGAGCTCTGGTTTACATTAACAAACTGGTACCTATCCGATAGGTAGGATTTAAAGCAGCTGAGGGCGGGGCCTCTGACACCTACATCAGATTCTAACCTCTGCAGTAGAATGTTGTGGTCGATGGTGTGGAACGCTGCACTGAGGTCCAATAGAACCAGGATTGAGACCAGTCCATCGTCAGCAGCTAATAACAAATCATTTGTGACTTTAACTAGTGCAGTTTCAGTGTGTGGGGGCTCTGGACCCTGACTGGAAAACTTCGAATAAGTTATTGTCCTGTAGATGGCGACAAAGCTGTTTAACTACAACTCTTTCAAGGATTTTAGAGACAAAGGGTGGATTTAAAATAGGTCTGTAGTTTATCAACAGGTCAGGATCAAGATTAGGCTTTTTCAGAAGCGATTTTCTGAGCTCACTGCTGGAAATGCTAGTCTGAATGCTCTTCCCCTCATCTGTGTAACCGACAATCATTCCCTGTTTGATGCACTGAAGTCCACTAAGCAGGTCACAGAGAAGAGACTCGGGTTAGAAATAAGCAGCATTAAAGAGCTCCTACAGGCTAAGAAAATCAAAAGGCTCCAGGAACCTATGCCAGGATCCTGGTTGTGGACTTCAGCTCTTCATTGAACACCATCCTCCCTGCCCTGCTCCAGGACAAGCTTTCCCAGCTCAACGTGCCCGACTCTACCGCCAGGTTGTTCACTGACTTCCTGACTGATCGGAGGCAGTGCGTGCGGCTGGGGAAGAATGTCCTCAGACTCTCGGAATGTCTCAGCTCCATAGGGGCTGTGTACTTTCCCCTCTGCTCTTCTCCCTGTACACAAACTGCTGCACCTCCAGCTATGACTCCGTAAAACTGATCAAGTTTCCGGACGATACCACCCTCACCGGGTTAATCTCAGACGGGGATGAGTCTGTCTACAGGAGGGAGGTGGACCGGCTGGTGTCCTGGTGTAACAACCTGGAGTTCAACGCCCAGAAGACAGTGGAGATGAATTGTGGACTTCAGGAAAGTCACAGCCCCCCAGCCCCCCCTCACCATCACAGACTCCCCCATCACTTCAGCTTCCTCGGTACCACCATCACCCAGGACCTCAAGTGGGAGCCCACCATCAGCTCCTTCATCAAGAAGGCCCAGCAGAGGATGTACTTCCTGCGGCTGCTGAGGAAAGCCAGCTGCCAGTGCAGATTATGGTGCAGTTTTACACTGCCATCATTGAGTCCATCCTCACCTCCTCCATCACCGTGTGGTACGCTGGAGCCACAGCCAGAGACAAACAGAGACTACAGCGCCCTCTGCTGGAGCCACAGCCAGGGACAAACAGAGACTACAGCGCCCTCTGCTGGAGCAACAGCCAGGGACAAACAGACTACAGCGCATTGTGCGTTCTGCTGAGAAGGTGATCGGCTGCAGACTTCTATCTCTGCTGGACCTGTACGTCTCCAGGGCTCTGGGACGAGCAGGTCGGATCACAGCTGACCCCTCTCACCCTGGACAGGGTCTATTTGAACCACTCCCCTCAGGCAGGAGGCTACAGTCCATACAGACCAAAACCTCCTGCCACAAGAATAGATTTTCTTTCCCTCTGCCGTTGGACTCATGAACACTTCTAAACACCTGCCACTTTAACTACAATTCAAATCACTCACTGCACTGTCACTTTCTGCACTACAACTGTAAATTTGACTGTAATCTTGTGTACATAGTAATGCCTATTTTTATTTGTATTTTATACTATAGTAATTTTAAATTGTTTTTCAATGTATGCCCTTTTGATTTCATATGTTTTTATTATTGATCAGTGTTTTATGTTGCACTTTAACGCCGAGCCAATTTCCAGTGTTTGTGAATTTTGTTCTTTGGCAATGGCAAAATAACCCTTTCTGATTCAGATACAGTCTACAGTTGTTATTTTGTCCGCTTCCAGAAGGAGCACACAGCGGCGTGAGCCGACAACACGACTCAAGCCCCTCCTCCCAGCGTTACGATGGAACTAGTCTTATTATAGTAACTAATATTATAGTTAAAAAGAGCTTCAAGTGAGGTGATTATAAACTCAACCTTCTAATATTTAGCCTAGTTATTTTATTTTCAAAATAGTCATCTGTATGAATGGGTCTAGTCAAGTTTAATGAACAGATTTTCTCTTCCTGCTGCTTTATATTGCACGTCTATACATAATTAAATATTATTAGGCACTATATGGTTTTATGTACAGTCATTATTTCCGAAGGTACGTGCACCCAAAACATACTATTAAAACATATTATATCATAGGCCTTTTATTAGAAGTTCATATATTTAACTTTTAACGTATTTCTAACTTCTAAGTAAAATCTTTGCTTTTTTTTTTTTTTTTAATCCCTTTAGTCTCCATCCATTCTCTTCATTGTTTTATACAAGCCTCCTCAGCACTGCCAAAGTGTTATTGATGATTTTACTGAGATGCTTTCAGTCGTATGCACATAACGGCCGATTTCAATGTTCATGTTGATAATATTTGTGACAAACGCTAAAGAGCTTCATGCTGTCCTTGAAACTTTCGGTCTTACTCGGCACGTGAGTGGCCCAACCACCAGGGGGGGGAGGGGAGAGAGTGTGTGTGTGTGTGTATATATATGTGTATATATATATATGTATATATATGTGTGTATATATATATATGTATATGTATATATATTATAATATATATATATATATATATATATATATATTTTTATTATTATTTTTCCACTCCACAATTGTATGCTACTTTTGTGTTGCTCTTTGACAAAAAATGCCAATGAAATTTATTGAAGTTTGAGGACGGGACAAAATGTGGAGATATTTCCGGGGTACGAATACTGTTACAAGGAATAATGTCTCTATCCCTTATGTGTCTGGACTGTCTGGAAAAACTAGAAAAGATTTTTAGACTGCACAAAATCTGTTTATTTTAAACTTGGCAAACACTTTAATACAAAAACTGGTTCACCCTGAGGACAAGATGCCGACACAAAAACAGAGCAGTGTAGTGTATTCTATCCAATGCAGTGAAGACAGTTGTAAAGAGCGCCACATAGTGAGACTAAACAGCCACTGCACAAGAGGCTTTATCAGCACAGAAGACACTCAAGTTCAGGACCACAGAGCGCCGTGCATCTTCATCTCAAAGCCACAAACCACTCGTTTGAAGACAGTGAGGTGAAGTGTAACCATGTGTCCTTTGTGTTTTAGCGGAAGAGGCCGTTAGCTGTGTCACTTCTGTCCAGCCCCGGAGCATCACGCTCTCACACTCCAGAGTGCAGCTCCAAAAAGGCCAGGTATGCATCAAAACCAAGCAAGCACTCTTCTAAAGATGGTTTTGATCAGTGTTTCTGCTGAGTATGAGAGACATTCAATTCTGACTGTTTTCATTTGTTTTTGCAGAGAAGAAGAGCAGGAGTGTCCCAGCCCTGAGCCGTCTGTGAAGACCGACAGAACCTCAGGACAGATACTTGTGCTGGGTAAGTGTGGAGCCAGTGTGGGTCATTCCTCCCCACTAAGGCTGGAGTCCACTAAAGTTATTCTTTATCCACAGAAACTTATCATTTGGTTGATTTTTAAATGTTCCCAATTTTGGAGTCTCACAAAACATTAAAACTCCAAACTTGAATTCAGTCGCAGAGTTTGACAATCCACACAATGACACTTGATCGCTTTACTAAATACAGTATTAGCACTGTCAGACTCTTCAGCAATAGATAATGAAGGCAGCCTGGATCAATGTTCACACTCTGACATTTATGTTTGCAACGCGTGTATATTATAATAATATACGTGTGTATATGTCTGTCTGTGTGTGTGTGTATATATATATATGTGTGTGTATATATGTGTGTATATATATAATATATGTATGTACACACATTATAAGCACTTTTCTGTAAAATACTGGGTACTGAATCTATTCATTTAATTTCATGTAATCTTTATTAAGGACACAAGTACAGACAAGTGCAGACCTGATCCGGCCATTGGGGCCCAGGTGTGATAAATGTGTGTGATTGTGTATATATGTATGTGTATATGCTGTATGTGTGTGTATGAATATATATATATGTGTATAGGTATATGTATGTATGTATACGTGTGTATATATATAACACACACGTGTAAATGTATGTATACGTATACAGTGATCCCTCGTTTATTGCGTGGGTTGCGTTCCAAAAATAACACGCCAAAAGTGAAATCCGTGAAGTAGTCAGCTTTATTTTTTTAAATTATTTTACAATGCAATACTGAACTATAGAATGAAACCAAAAATCAAAACCTGTTTTAAAGCCCAAAATGTATTTGAATATAGTAATACACGGTTGGAAACATTGTCACTGGCGTATGTCACAGTCCCAGCTGTGCTCTTTCGTCCTGACTCCGCCTCTTCGTCCTGACTCCGCTGTAGCGTCTGTTTCTACTGAAGGCGCAGGAGTCTTTCTCCGAGAGAAGAACATTGTTATTGGGTAGTTGTTGGCGCTCTTTCTTTTTCTGAGCAAGAAGATTTTTATCAACGGATATGCCACCTTCGATTATATTTGAGAACTGCGATTATATTTGAGGAACTCAAAGGGGTCCCAAGGGTCCCATTCTTGTGCCGTGCGCTGACATTGTGGGTTTTGTCACAGAGAAAAAATGCAAACGTAAAGTTGGCAGAATGTACAGAAACGAAAAACGGACAAGTGAAAAACCAATACAGTACAGCGTCAATATTTTATTTCTAGACAACAGTAAAAGCCCCTGAGCCAATCAGGATTCAGAGCACAATGCACTGTAAAAATATCCGCACTGTAAAAAAAAATCCGTGAAGCAGCGAAGCCGTGAAAGATGAAACGCGATATAGCGAGGGATCACTGTACACACATTTAGTACAATACTGTATATACACGTGTGTGTATATATGTATACATGTGTGTGTATATATATCTATGTGTGTGTGTGTAGATATACGTGTATACATGTATAAATTATGTATATACAAGTGTAGATATATGTATGTATATATATATATACACGCGTATACATGTGTGTATATGTGTATATATGTATGTATATATGTGTATATATGTATATATGTGTGTGTGTGTGTATATATATGTGTATGTATGTATATATATATATATATTATATATAAAAATGTCTGTGTATGTATATCTGTGTGTGTGTGTATATATGCATATGTGTATATGTATATATACACGTGTGTGCGCGCGTTCTAACTTGCATTGTATTTATTTAACCAATGTAAAAAGATCTATTAACTAATGAATTGAACCTAAAATAACATTAAACATGTTCATCAATTCGCTCGTTAGCTGCAAAAAGAGCTGTCAAAAGACACCAGAGACTAAACTGTAGACCTCCACAAGGCTGGAAAGGGCTACAGGATAATTGGTGCAGCGTGGTGAAAAAAAGACTGTTGGAGCAATTGTTAGAAAATGGAATGAGCGAAAAATGCCTCTAGATGAACATCTGTTTTCTTCCAAATCAAATGTATTTGTAGTCCAGTTCCATCAGTATTAATACACTCTTTTGAATATTCCAGATGCATCCTCGTCTTCTCCTGCTGAGCCTGGCACCAGCTCTACAGAACGCACCGGGAGCGGTGGGAAACGGAAGCGCAAGATCCAGCTTATGACCAGGGACGAAAGCCTCTCTCTGGTAAGAACAGACACTGTCCTGGCCTGGAGACCACAGCAGTTCTCATTTGGTGTGGTTATACAAGTGTGTGTGTGTGTGTGTGTCCGTGTGCGCAGCCTCCCCCTCCAGAATTAGGCTACATCGTCACAGTCAAGGACCTGGATGAGGAGAAACTCAGCGCTCTCAATAAGATCCACAAGATCCTGGAGCCACCTGGTAAGTCCTGCTTGCACAGCCCTTCTCCTCTCACTGAAAACACGGCCTTTTTCATAGTGGTAATACTGATAACAAAACATTTCACATGGCCAAATATATATAAGCCCGCAGGGGGCAGCGACGGACACTTCAAACACCCCGAAAATACATATTTAACCATCACTTGACTCTCACAGACATTTAATAAGGTGAAGATTTGACTTGATTCTCACTGCCTTCCAGCCCCCCATTGGTTGGACAATTCGGGGCCAATTTAACACAGGTCAATGACCTGATTTTCTGCTTTTGTAAAAACGGCCAGCTAGGGCTGTGCAATTAATTGATTAATTAATTCTTTCAATCTTTCAATTAATTGTGAAATTGTGAGTTATTTGGGAGGGGTTTTTGAGTTGAGTTGGGTTTTGAAAGCCCCAGAATCGATCCAGAGTCAAAACATGTGATTAAATGGCACCGATTAACAGTCTGCATGTTTATGTAATATGAAATCATTCCTTTAAGACCAAATTAAAAATTTTTAAAAAAGATTGATCAATCTGAGAAAAATACTATCTATAGTATTTTTTCCATATCGCCCAGCCCTACGTTTTGGCCCTTTTTGTATAAATGTAAGTTTATTTAGCTGCTTTTACGTCTGGGCCACCGTATGCTACAGGTGTAGCGAGGCGATATTCAATGCTGTTATTCATTAGCCTCCTTCTGCTCACCCTTAATCTTGGACTAAAAGCAGATAGATGGTATACTGAGTTCAAACTAATCTGACCATGTTTGTGTGTAGCTCCTGAGCCTGCCTCCTCCAGTCTTCCCTCATCTATTGGCTCCAGTGGAACCCTTAGCAACTCAGTGACTCTGAGCGGCTTCCTGAGCGCCTCAGCCAGTACCACAATTAGCAGCCTGGGTGCCTCTGTGGGGGTGGCCGGTGGCAGCAGTGTGGAGAGCGCTCCAGCTCAGCCCAACCTCCTGCTGGAGGCTCTGAAGAGGAAGAGTCCTGCGCCGGTCACGGCCACAGGTCTGTATTTTCTGGGTGTGCATATTGACCCACTGCCTGTGTAGTACTCGGGCACATATTTCTTATAATCATATGTAATACTGTATGTAAAGTTAATAGACTTTTAGTATATTTTCACAGTTGTTCTCTTCTGTATAGTGACTGTGTCGGCTCAGGCCCAGCCCGCTGTGGCCCAGCAGGTCCCTCCCATCTCTACCTCCATGATATCTCCAGCCACAGCCTCGTCTCAGCAGCCCTCAGCTTCTGCTGCAGGTCTGTTCAGCCTGCTGCCTACTGCTGCTCCCTCCAGCACATCCTCTGTTGCTACTGTAACCCCCTCTCTGCTGACCTCCTTCAAACCGATCTTCACCTCCACCAGCACAGCCAACGATACCAAACCACTCCAGAACTTTAAACCAATTTTTGGCTTGACTCCTGAGAGTGGTGTGTCCGCCCCGGCCTCCTCCTCCTCAGTCTCTGCCTCTACAGCCTGTATGTTCAGAAGCTCCAGTAGCACCACCACAGCCTCTGTGTTCTCCCCCAGCACCGTGCCTGTCAGTGGGGCTATGTTTGGGAGCTTGTCTGGGAGCACGCTGCAGGTGTCCAACCCGCCCAGCTCCTCTCAGAGTGGGCTGAGCTTTGTACAGGCGGCCCCCCTCAGCAGCAGCACAACATTTGGAGGCTTTGGGACCACCACCACACCGGCCCCTCTAACGTTTGGTACCACCACCACACAAGCTCCTCCCCCTTATGGGACCACCACCACACAAGACCCTCCCCCTTACGGGATCTCCTCCATACAGGCTGCTCCCACTTTTGGGAGCACTGCGTCCACACAGGCTCCTCCCACGTTTGGGAGCACCATGTCCACACAGGCTCCTCCCACGTTTGGGAGCACCATGTCCACACAGGCTCCTCCCACGTTTGGGAGCACCATGACCACACAGGCTCCTCCCACGTTTGGGAGCACCATGACTACACAGGCTCCTCCCACTTTTGGGAGCACCATGACTACACAGGCTCCTCCCACTTTTGGGAGCACCATGTCGTCACAGGCTCCTCCCACTTTTGGGAGCACCATGTCGTCACAGGCTCCTCCCACTTTTGGCAGCACCATCTCGACACAGTCTAACAGCTTTGGGACCACCACGTCAACGTTCACGTTTGGGAAGTCATCCTTGGAGTCCAGCGCGGCCCAGCCCACTTTCAGTTCTTCAACAGAACCTGCCAAACCGTTCACTTTTGGAGCAGCGTCCTCCACTCCAGCTTCACAGACTGCTCCTTCTGCTCTGGGAGTGGCCCCCAGCACAGCCCTCTCCTTTGGGACTCTGTCCAAGCCCTCCTTCTCCTTTGGTAGCACCACACCTGTGGCCCCTGGATTTGGGACTGAGGCAGCCCCTCAGAGCTCAAACACCTTCACGTTTGGTAGTACTGCTCCGCCGCCTGTAGCCTCCAATGCACAGCCCTCAACTCCATTCAAGTTTGCCACAGCACCTCCCCAGTTTGGGACGCCAGTCAACAACACTGCGCCCCAGATGGGAGCGTTCACCTTTGGTGCCGCACACGCCGACAAACCAGCTTTTGGTAAGTTTTGCACGCATGACATGCCCCATCTCAAGCAGGAAGGTGGCACATGCATGCATCAGTTTACAAACTCAGAACTCCTACCTCAGGCTGAACGCTGTGGTCGTTGTTCTCCCACGCCGGGCCTGATGTGATTCTGCTTTTATCTTTCAGGAACCCCGGCCCCTGTGTTTGGGCAGACTTCTGCTCCTGCTCCCATTCCCTTCGGAAGTCCATCAACTCTAGGCCAGAACTTCAACGCTGCTGCTTTTGGTAATCTTTTTTTCTTGTTTATTAGCGTTCTGGTGAGGTTTGTGTTTATAGGTGGAGCACGTACAGTGAGGAAAGTAAGTATTTGAACACTATTTTGCAAGTTCTCCCACTTAGAAATTATGGAGGGGTCTGAAATGTTCATCGTAGGTGTATTTCCACTGTGAGAGACGTCATCTAAAAAAACAAATCTGGAAAAAAATTTGTATGATTTTTAGATAATTAATTTGTATGTTATTGCTACAAATATGTATTTGAACACCTGCTAATCAACAAAAAATTTAAAAGTCCACCTCTACTCCACTTATTCATCAAATGAGTAGCACCTGTTTGAGTTTGTTAGCTGCATAAAGACCCCTGTCCACTCTTCAATCAGTCAGACTCCAACTACTGCCATGGGCAAGACCAAAGAGCTGTCAAAAGACCCCAGAGACAAAGTTGTAGACCTCCACAAGGCTGGAAAGGCTACGAGGCAATTGACAAGCAGCTTGGGAAAAAAAGATCAACTGTTGGAGCAATTGTTTAGAAAATTGAAGAGGCTAAAGATGACTGTCAAACTCCTTCAGACTAGAGCTTCATGAAGATCTCACCTCGTGGGGGATCAATGATGAGAAAGGTGAGGAGCTGGTCAATGACCTGAAGAGAGCTTGGACCACAATTTCAAAGGTTACTATCATAATCCACTCCGCCGTCATGGTTTATAATCATGCATCGCACAGAAGGTTCCCCATTTTAAGTCAGCACAAATCCAGGCCTGTCTAAAGTTTGCCATTGACCATCTGGATGATCCAGAGGATCATGAGAGAAAGTCATCGTGGTTTCAGATGTCAGATGACACCAAAATAGAACTCCACTTGCCGTGTTTGGAGGAAGGAGGAGGATGAGTACCATCCCAAGAACACCATCCCAACTGTGTAGCATGGGGGTGGAGACGTCATGCTTTGGGGGTCTTTTCTGCACAGGGGACAGGATGACTGCACTGTATTAAGGAGAGAATGAATGGGGCCATGTATTGTGAGATTTTGGAACAACAACCTCTTCCCCTCAGTCAGAGCATTGAAGATGGGGCGTGGCTGGGTCTTCCAACATGACAATGACCCGAAGCACACAGCCAGGAGAGCCAAGAAGTGGCTCTGTAAGAAGCAGATCAAGGTTCTGGAGTGGCCTTGCCAGTCTCCAGAACTAAATCCAATGAAAAAATCTTTGGAGGGAGCTGAAACCAGACAGATCTAGAGAAGATCTGTGTGGAGGAGTGGGCCAAAATCCTGCTGCAGTGTGTGCAAACCTGGTCAAGAACTACAGGAAACGTTTGACCTCTGTAACTAACTGTAAACAAAGGCTTCTGTATCAAATATTTACATTGACTTTCTCAGGTGTTCAATTACTTATTTTCAGCAATAACAAATAAAAAATAAATGATTTTTAGAAATCATACAATGTTATTTCCGGATTTTTTTTAAAGATTTTGTCCCACAGTGGAAATGCACCTACAAGGAAAATGTTATCGCAGGGTGTTCAAATAATATCAAATTTTATAGTCATGATTATTGTGCGATTTTACAATTAATCATGATTATCGTCAAAAAGAAGGGAAACGTTAATATTGTATTTTTTTAGGTTTCAACTTGCAAATATTCCTGTGGGGAAAATGTAACAATTAACATGCCTACCATTTAATACAGCAGAGATTTTTTTTAAAGTATATCAGTTAATAGTGAGATGATCTCCATGGTAACGCTTAGGCTGTGAGAAAGTCAACTTTCCTTTGGCTTAACAACAAACAGCTTTATGAAGAAAGCTGCTTCTCTCCCTTCCTTCTTCGAGCTTGTGTGTTCCGTGGCTCACGCCGGTGCAATCCCTCGCTCTGCCCTGTGTAAAATCATGAAGCAGTGGGTATTGACCTTATTTCGCCCCGCCTACTTTTCCCACGTCATCACCACTTCTGTTGTAATGGCACTTCCGGTCCAGAACTCCGCTGGTTTAAATGGAGAACAAGGGAAAAGGCTCACTGCTAAAATGTGCTCTAAACATTCATTTGTGTAAAATGTCCAATGTTCATGTGACCAACAAGTCAACAATGCACCAATTCCCTGGGCGTCCCGAAAACGGCTTTTTAGTCTGTTTAGAACTTATGCGTTGTGCCTGGACACATATCTGTGGTTAACCGTAGGTTTCAAACCCCAACCTACCGCGCCCATAAATATTTGCGGTTATTGAAAAACCAGTTAATCTTGACATCCCTAGCTACATAAGCTCCAATCACCGGGGAAACTGGGACTTGGCTTGCAAGTGCCACGCTGTTGCGCACAAGAAGTCCACGCACACATCTCTGCTATCCTCCATCACCGAGGGCTCAGAGGTCTGGCACCAGAGCTAATGTGGGTCATCACAACAGTCTGGGGGTGTGCGCTTCGGGATCATCCGCTCCCGTGGCTCTGCTGCTGTCTGCCCCCGTTTATTCATTCATTTTCTATCATCATTCATATCACAAATTGAGTTTATAAGCAGAGATGTGTGCGTGGACTGTGGAGCATTCTGTGCTCAACGTCTCCCGGTTCTGGACCTGGTTTAGTCTTGGTTTAGTCTGGGTTTAGTCCGGACACCCAGGGATGAAAATGAGCGCTCCTTGTTGCACACACAATAAATAACGGTGAATTTTTCCAAGTTTGGGAACAAATTGAAAAACAAAAATGAAACGGTGTTTTTGCTCACTCTTTTTCATTGCCTGTATATGAGGCATGACTGCAAACATCACACACACAGTGGTGCTTTTGAATTTCACAGTTCTCAGTCATTGCCTCAAACACTATCACCACATATGGACTGGCACTGTCCCCCTCCAGCGGCCAAGTCTGGCTTCTTTATGCCAGCGTTTACGTTGTGGAGGTAGCAAAATAGCGCCCTGGCCCCGCCCTCTGGAAAAGGCTGGGGGCAAAATACAGCCCAAGATCAGATTTGGCCCAGTGGTAGCTAGAAAATGTCCTAGTGTGATGTCATCAATTACAACCAGGAAGTAAAATTATGAACCTAAAAAGAATATTTTCTGTGCTAAAAGTTTTATGATTTTTTGGTAAATTTTATACATATTTATCTTAACTGCATTTTAGTTCAATGAGTAGTTCAACCTGTCATAGGCACTTTAAATAACACAATAAAAGACGATTAAATTCTAATCTGAGTCCCTTATCATTGTATCGGTTCCAAAATTAAAGATCTCTTGACAGACTCACTGACTTTGGAGAGAGGGATGAGGCAGAGTTGTGCTTGGTCCCCCCTTTTGTTCGCTTTGTACTTGGAACAATTGGCCCAATATATTAGACAATCGGAAACAATTTATGGTGTCTCAGTTGATGGGACAGAGTATAAAATTGCTTATTATGCAGATGATGTCCTATATCTGACCAAACCAGAAATGTCCATACCCAATGTGATGCATTTCCTTCATGATATTGGTCTAATGTTTGGATACAAACTGAATGTACAAAAAAAAAAAAAAAAAATGTCTTTCTGGCGACCCCCTCTGCCCTTTAGAAAGACTTAACCATTCAAATCGCAAACAAAATCCCTTAAATATTTAGGTGTGGTCCTCCATAAAGATTGATCAACACTTAGAGAAAAACTATACTCCTCTTTTCTCCACTATAAAGAAATATCTGCAAAAATGGACTCTTATCCCATACTTAATTCAAGTAAGAGGATTTAAACCATAAAAATGTGTATTTTGCCCTGATTTCTCTCTCTGTTCCAGACTCTCCCAATTTCCATCGGCTGTTCAACCGGCTGTTTGATGAGTGGAATAAAACAATCTCAAGATTTATATACCGGTAGCAAGGCAAAAATACCTAGAGTCTAAATCAAAACCCTACAAATATCAAAAGGAGTCTGAAAAATTATTTTATTTCAGCTCAAGTCAGAGCGTTGTTGTGCTGGTGTGATCCAGAATGGGAAGCTCAATGGAAAAATATTGAGATTAATGTTGTGCCGGGGGTTCCTGCACAGCCACTCCACTAAATATATTAAAACAAATGGGAAAGGGAAGGTAAGATAATACAGCCCAGTGAAGGACCACAAAGTCATATGTCTAGAGGAAATTCTGTTGGAAAAATGTGTCCCGTTTTGTCAAAGTGCCTATAATCACCGGGAGATACAAACTGTTGGGAGAAATTGTGGCAGCCAGGAGGAGAACCACCATCACATGTTTTGGGACTGTCTAGTTGCTCAAAAATATTGGACTGAAATAATGATGCACGGCAAACTGTTTTTGAGATGGCCATCCCTCTCAATTTTAGAACTGTGTACTTGGGCCTCAAAACTCCTGCCATGAACACAATAATTGGTTAGCATTAGCCATCAACTTCTGTAAATATGAATAATCAAGATGGTAGCTGTCAGAATGTGGTGGAGAACATTTATTTTAGAAATGCAACGATGTTACATGTTACAGTATATAACATTGGTTTCCTGTCTCTTCCAGGTTCACCGGCTACGCCCTCCTTCTCCATCGGTGCTGGTTCCAAATCTTCAGCCACACGACAGAGGCTCCAGGCTCGACGACCACACACCCGCAAGAAGTAACAGAATTTAGCTGCCTCTCTGACCCCTTCGGACCCCCACTGTCCTGCACACACAAACTCTACCTGAGCACAGGACCTGGACCATGCTCTGCGGTGGCCAAGGGCCGACTCAACACCTGCAGAGTTCACACGTTTCAGCAGCACGCCTAAAGGACCAGAGCTGTATTATACTTGAAAGACATGCTGTTCAGATGGAATCATTGTTCATTAAGTTAAAAAAAAAAAAGTATCTTGGTGTTTTTATTATTTTAACCTGTTTATGTCACTATATCCATCTGGGCACACACCACTGTGTTTAACTGGCCTTTTCTAGCAACATTTGTATTTGACTAAAGTATTGATGGTCAGTGTTGATCATTGATGTCCACCTCTTTGGCAGAACTTTGTAGAGCTGCACAGATGGCTTAGTCCTTAACATAAAGCTCCCTCTTTGGTTAAGGTTGTAGATAAATGATGTGCATAAATATTTTTTATGTAAATAAATATTTTTCTGAACATCCTGCATTACAGATACTCTTTTGTGTGTAATATTGATGATCAGGTTTGCAAACAGATCTCATGGCATGTGGGATCATTTATTCTACATGTGAAAGAGGCTGTATCAGGCTCCAACGCTCCTTGCTTTCCAAGTTTGACTTGGAGGGTGAATCAAAACGAGAAGGAAAAAATAAACTTTAATTTACTGCTGGAATTCACTCTTTGGAGTGTGTTGAGTGTAAACAATATATAAAATGTTTAAATTATACAGAATTTAGAATAAACTGCAATGTAAAGGCAAGTTATAATACAACTTTTATTCTAACCTGCCTTCTGTCTCATCACAAGACAGTAGGAAGAAACTTCTTTCTGGCTAACTTAAATCATTACGCAAGACTGCCATGAGGACAAGCACACAGAGCTACTTTCAGAAGCGGGTAGGTCTTCAGTGAAGCGGACCTGATGTACGGGGAAGGGCAGCTGCTCTACTGCCTCCTGCCCAGTAGGAGTCAGTAGAGACGACTCTTCTAGTGCCACATGAACGAAAGTTTGCCAACACAAGGCGGAAGGCTGAGAGCGGGGTCAGGGGTCATTCATCCGAGGAGCCAGGCGCAGGACGCGGTACTGTTCGGCATGGAGGTGGCTGCTCTGGGGGCTCTCACATTGCTGCTGGGAGCGCTGGTGCTGCTGGTGCTGCTGGCCCTGGGCAAGAGGACTGACGACACCGAGACAACTCCGGAGTCAGCCGGTAAGTGAGCCGCGGTCTGAGCTTGGAGCCGCGCGCAGGCTGGGGTGAGCGGCTTGGACAATGGCGTGTACACGTAAGCGTTGCGGTACAGAACAGACACGCTCGTGCCAGGGGCCAAGTTCCAGGGGCCAGTCGCCAGGGGGCAGACCTGCGAGTGCGTGCGCTCCGGTGTTCTGTTGACAAGGGACCAGAAAGTATGTCAAGAGTTATAGGAGCTAAATGTCGGAGATTATTTAACATTTTTGGTCATTCTTTAGCATTCTTCAGCTCACCACTCCACCTGGACTCACCCATCCCCTCAGCACACAGTCCCCGGGGGGCCCACCACTTGCTGTCACAGCAGCACAGGTGAGGAGAGAGCTGAAGAGGATTAAAACAAGGAAGGCAGCAGGACCAGACAGCATCAGCTCCAGGCTCCTTAAGTCCTGCGCAGATGAACTGTGTGGAGTTATGGAGCATGTCTTCAACATGAGCCTGAAGCTTAGGTTGGTACCACAGGTCTGGAAGACCTCCTGTGTGGTACCAGTGCTCAAGGCACCGCGCGCCAAAGACCTCAACAGCTTCAAGCCAGTGGCTCTCACGTCCCATCTGATGACGACAATGGAGTGGCTGGACCTGGACCACCTCCACTCCACCGTGAGCTCAGCCATGGATCCGCTGCAGTTTGCATACCGGCCTGGCATCAGAGTGGAGGACGCCGTCATCTCCTTCTAAACCGCTCTCTCTCTTCACCTGGACAAGCCTGACAGCGCTGTGAGGATTATATTTTTTTTTATCTCTCCAGCACCTTCAACACCATCCAGCCGCTGCTCCTGAGGGACAAGCTGGAGACGACTGGCGTGGTCTACAACCTGGTGGAGTGGATCCTGGACTTCCTCACAAACCGACCCCAGTTGTGTGAGAGCCCGGGACTGTGTGTCTGACACTCGGCCCTGCAGTCTGGGGGTGCCCCAGGGCACCGTTCTCGCGCCCTTTTCTCTTCACCCTCTACACTGCAGACCTCAGACACGACACGGACAGCTGTGTCCTGCAGAAGTTCTCTGATGACTCTGCCATAATCGGACTCATCACGGACGACAACGATGCGGAGCACAGAGGCCTCGCGCAGGACTTTGTGGACTGGTGTCAGCAGAACCACCACCTCATCAATGCGGGGAAGACCAAGAGATGATGATGGTGGACTTCCGCAGACGCCACTCTGCTGCCCCCTCACCAGTGAATCCAGGAAAGGGACATTGAGAGAGTGGACCCATACAAGTACCTGGATGTTCATCTGAACCACAAACTGGACTGGACTCATCACACAAACAGGAAGAGCCAGAGTCGACTCTTACCTCCTGAGGAGACTCCGGTCCTTTGGAGTGACAGGGCTACTCCTGAGGACCTTCTACGACTCGGTGGTGGCGTCAGCCCTCCTGTACGGTGTGGTCTGCTGGAGCAGCAGCATCACAGAGAGAGAGAGGAAGAAGCTGGACAAAGTCATCAAGAAGTCCAGCTCCGTCCTGGGCTGTGCTCTGGACTCGGTGCAGGAGGTGGGGACAGAAGGGCTCTGGCTAAAACTTAAGTCTATGCTGGACCATGAGTGTCGCCCCCTGCAGGACACTCTGTCTGCTCTGGAGAGCAGCTTCAGTGACAGACTACTGATCCACCCTCGCTGTGTGAAGGAGGTTTCACAGGTCTTTCCTTCTGCTGCTGTCAGACTTTACAACAAACACTGTTAGTCCTGAACGTGTCATTCAGCTTTCATAATCATGTGCAACACTGTTATACTCCTGTGCAACACTGTTATACTCCTGTGCAACACTGTTATACTCCTGTGCAACACTGTTATACTCCTGTGCAACACTGTTAGACTCCTGTGCAACACTGTTATACTCCTGTGCAACACTGTGACACAATGTCAATCATCCCTGGTGCAATATTTTCTTTCCATATGACAGCTGTAAATAAGTAGTATTATTAAGATTATAAGAGCTTTCTTTTTTTCTAAGTTATCTGTTTTTATTATTATACTGTACCTAATCTTTGTTGCAGCACTGGAATTTCCCCATTGGGGGACAAATAAAGGTGATCTTATTTTTGCTAATCTTAGCGAAAAACACCATAAAGTGCATATGACGGGTTCACATGTATTTCTAATTATGACTTGGGTTAGTGGGATAGAACCTGTGACAAATATCTATCATAGTTTTACACCACTCAAGTGGCAATTTGTGACGAAAAATGTAAAATAAAAAGTTGAAATTTACAGCAGGAAGTAGTAAAACAGAATCCCTCTGTGACGTCATCAATAAGTGGCAATTCATCCAAAATGAGACAATTTACACACTACTGAAATATTTTTCTGACAGTCATTTAACTAAATGTCTTATCATAAATACTGTGTAATTTATACATTGTGACCCTCATTCACAATATGATTAACAGTTATGGAATTACCTCTACCTACAGTGAGGAAAGTAAGTATTTGAACCTCCTTTTGCAAGTTCTCCCACAAAGAAATTATCATTTTATGATTCTTAAATAATTTATTTTTATGTTATTGCTGCAAAAAAAGTATCTGAACACCTGCAAAATATCTGGTACAGAAACCTTTGTTTACAATTACAGGTCAAACATTTCCTGTAGTTCTTGACCAGGTTTGCACACGCTGCAGCAGGGATTTTGGCCCACTCCTCCACACAGATCTGTCAAGTTTCAGGGTTGTCGCTGAGCCACATGGAGTTTCAGCTCCCTCCAAAGATTTTCTATTGGACTTAGGTGTGGAGACTGGTTAGGCCACTCCAGAACTCCAGAACTTTGAAGTTTTTCAAAATAAAACACATAACAGACATAACATAACCAGAGAGAGCAAACATTCAATACAAACATCAACTAAACATTTAAACAAGTGTAAAAACAGTCCCAACAAGTCCAGAGTCGGTCAAATTTTTCCTTTTCCAAATTGAGTTTGAATGTTATTTTTTGCCTCGTTGTGCCATAATTTCTCCAACAGTTTGTAACTCCCTGTGCGTAATGGGCACTTTGACATGGGGTTATGAAAAAACAAACCCTGTTTAATTTCTTGGTTATAATCACTTACACTTCCGAAGAGTGCAGACACTTTCCTGCTTGCTGTAGCTGCTTTCTTTATTTATTTTGCTTTTTAATCAGTTTTTGTCTTCCAACATTTTTTTTTAATTTTTTTTAAGTCAACCAAGGATTTTAAGAGCATTTTTTGAGTTTTAATCAAAAAATCTGAAAAACCAGCGACATGTCCGTGAGAAGAGATACAAACTCTTGTGAACACTGCTGGGAATTTCAACAAGAAATTCATGAGCTACAAGCACGGATATTTGCTTTGGAATCTGAAAAAGGACTGCACGATACAATTCCAGTGGCACCCAGTGGTAAGAAGTCCACATTTCTTGCAAGAAAAACGGCTACTTTCAACCTAAACAGGACTGACCCTGTGTCATTCCCAAAACTTTCCAAAGACCAAACTTGGCACAAACTTGGTGCGATGCCTAAGCGATACAAAGATAATGTAACGCCACCTAAAATACAGCTCACAAACAGATTTTTACCACTTTCAAAGACTGAGACAAGACAAGAGACTGAAGTTTTGAAAAGAGACTTCTTGGAGTTATTCGACGTGCTTGATCAAATGGAAATCATAAGTGGACCTCTTCCAAACTTTGACAGGAAGATTAACAAGTTTAGCCGGCTGCTTCAGCTGAACACATGGCTGTCCAAAGAGTGTGCAACAAGAGGATTGCACTATATTGAGAACTTCTATCTATTCTGGAAACGAGAGGACCTGTTTAAGGACCTGTTTAAGAGAAATGGCCCACACCTCTGTAGAGGTGGAGTGGAGGGTGCTGACAGAGAACCTGCTCCACGCTCTGAGGCATTGGACTGGGCCTGGACAGGGTCCTGAGCAGATAGTTTGAGAAGAGTGGAATGAGAGAAGAATTCCTGCTCCATCAGCCAGAGACCGAGCCAATGTTTCAACATCAGCAGCACCACAACCACAACCTCCACCAATGGATTTATTAGCTGCTGCTCCACCACCACCAGCAAAGAATTCAACTCCAGCTGCTCCACGATCACCTCCACCGCCTCCAGCGAAGGACTCATCTGCAGCAGCACCACAACAAATCTTCACCACGTCCAGCGCAGGAGTCATTTCAGTTCTTTCCTGCACGGCCCTCATCAAAGGCCTTGGACCCATCTGTGGCGGGCCCGGCAGCATCCCTGCCATCGCCCCTGTCCTCAGAGCAGATCCCCCCTGGATCCTTGCATCCCACTACAGATTCCTCACTCTCATTTCCATCTCCACCCTAACCACCCGGGGGCCAATGTTCTGTACCAGCCATCGATATTTGAATTCCTATCTGTAATATCAAATCAGGCATTAAGATGCCTATGCTATGTCCACTCACTGTTGCTTAAACAAATATAGAGCAAGATACACAAGCGAGTTCTTTTATGATATCAAAATTTCTCGATGATGAACTCTCCCCTGACTGTTTGTCTTTTCACAGCAGATATACAGTCTCCCCACTAATATAAGCTCCACCCGCGCATCACCTTAAATTGCCCTATAATCAGCCCTAATAATAAGTACCCTCCTCCCCCCTCGCCCCTACCCATTTTCTCAGTTCACCTGGTATCTCCCATAGCTTAGGATGCACTGACCAACAGGCATATTTAAGTCTCAGCAGTTGGCTCGGGACTTTTTTAGTCATATTAAAAATCTGAAAAACCTAACCCGGGGCACCCTGTAATGTAAAACAGCCTCCCCTAGTGCTATCGTTTCTGTAGTGGAACATCACACAGATGGGAAAACAAAATGCGAGTCAGACTGCCCAATCTGAGAAATTTGATTCTTATTCCCTGTAAAAAGATAACGCCCAGTCTCACTGAAACTAGTCTGAAACTTGCTGTGCTAAATGTCAGATCCTTTTGTAACAAATCATTCTTAATTCATAATTTTATTTCTTCTTATAATCTTGATTTTATTTTTTTAACTGAAACATGGCTTGACAAAAACACAGGAAATTTAGTTCTAATAGGCTCTGCTCCACCCAATTTTATGTTTGAATCTGAAACACGAGAAAAGAAAAAGGGAGGAGGTGTGTGTGCTTTTGTTAGGTATGAAATAGTTACCCACAGGTTGTCCTTTGGGGTGTTTTCAACATTTGAGTACGTAGCCTTTAAAAATGAGCCAAAACAGTCTCCATCCATTCTCTTCATTGTTTTATATACAAGCCTCCTCAGCACTGCAAAAGTTTTATTGATGATTTTACTGAGATACTTTCAGTCGTATGCAAAGACTTTGATGGTTTGGTCATAACAGGTGCTTTCAATGTTCATGTTGATAATATTTGTGACAGAAACGCTAAAGGGCTTCATGCTGTCCTTGAAACTTTCGGTCTTACTCAGCACGTGAGTGGCCCCACCCACAGCAGAGGGCACACTCTAGATCTTCTAATTACAAAAGGGGTTTATATTTCAAACATCAATGTGGTCGATGTGGCTCGGTCTGATCATTTCTGTGTCGTCTTTGACCTGTTTTTCCCAAACCACCGGCTGGTCCTGCAGTTGTTCGGAGGAGACATATAAATGACAGCACAGGAAAACTGTTTATGAAAATGATAAAATTTGAAAATGTCTCATGTTCTAATGTAAATTATTATTTGAACTCTGTTACATCTAGTGTTTTGAATGTTCTTGACACCATTGCCCCCATGAAGGCTAAAATTGTTAAAAATAAGCAGAAGGCACCATGGAGAAATGATGATTCGGTCAGGCCACAGAAAAGGGAGTGCCGCAGTTTGTTAGCACCACTCACTCACATAGTTAACATGTCGCTTCAATCTGGAACATTCCCAATTTCTTTGAAAACTGCGGTCATAAAGCCTCTCCTAAAGAAGAGCAGTCCTTAGATGCTGCAGTACTGAGTCATTACCAGGCCCCATCTCTAATCTGCCATTTTGGGGCAAAGTCCTTGAAAAAAGCATTGTTTACCAAACAGCTCTCACTGATTTTCCTCTAAATAAACAGTCAATCATTTGATGTTTTCCAGTCAGGTTTTAGACTCATCACAGCACTGAGACTGCCTGTTGTCAAGGTGACAAATGACATCCACCTGAACACTGACGCGGCGAAAGCCTTCGGAGTCTTAATTCTTGTTAGATCTGAGTGCTGCTTTTGACACTGTCGATCATGGGACCCTCTTACAGAGACTAGAGGACTGGGTGGGCATCACTGGCACTGCCCTAAACTGGTTAAAGTCCCATCTGGCAGACAGGAAGTAGTAGTGTCGAAATTGGTAACTGTTGGTCTCAGACCAGATGCCCCTGACCTGTGGGTGCCCCAAGGGTCAGATCCGGGACCCCTTCTGTTCAACCTCTACATGCTGCCGTTGGAGACACATTCTCGTTGTGTACAACTGACCTATCACAATGTGATGCAGACGACACTCAAGATCTATGTTTTAACTGACGGCAGTGTGAACTATGGATCCAGTGGATTCACTCTGTCACTGCATCCAACAGATCAGAGTGTGTGGATGCAAAACAACTTTCTCCAGCTGAACTCAGACAAGACTGAAATCCTCGTCTTTGGCCCACAGAAACAAAGAGAAAGTGTTAACAGTCACCTCCAGAGTCTCGCTCTAAAACCTACAAATCAAGTTAGAAATCTGGGGGTAATAATGGCCTCCCGCTGGTTTTACCCAGGGATTCTTAACTTCCTCCAAATGGCCAAATGTTTGTCGTTTGCCAGTAATGCCTGTACAGGAACCCACCACATTAATCTCAATTTATTTCCATTGAGTTTCATAATCTGGGTCACACCAGCACAGCAGGGCTCTGATCTGACCTGAAATAAAGTCAGTTTTCAGACAAGGCAACCCCCTGCCTCCTTTTTCTTTTGATAATTGCAGCTTTTTGAATTGGATTTGCGTTTTTTTTCTTGCCACACAAATCTTGAGATTGCTTTATTCCACTCAACAAACAACCGGCCAGGGATGGAAATCGCGAGAGTCTGGAACAGGCAAAAAAAAATCTAATATAATTTTTGTAATTTCAATCCTTTGATTTAGACTCAAGTATGGGATAAGATTAAATTTTTCAAGATCTTTTTTTATAGTAGTAAAAGGGGGGGGGGTTAATTTGTCTACATAATTGTTGTTTGGTCTCTATTGAGTACAACACCTTAATATCGAAGAGATCCCGTTTTTTTTTTCCTAGTCTTTTTAAAGGTCAGAGGGGGGCGCCAGTGAGAGAGAATTTCAGTCTTTAGTACATTTAATTTGTATCCAGACATTGGACTAACTTCTTGTAGAAAATGCATGACATTGGGTATGGAGATTTCTGGTTTGGTCAAATACAATAGAACATCATCTGCAGCAGGCAATTTTATGTTCCGTCCCATCGATTGTAACACCATGAATTGTTTTTGATTGTCTAATAAATTGGGCCAATGGTTACAATTACAAAGCAAATACCTTACTTTTCGGACTTTAAGCCGCTACTTTTTCCCACACTTTGAATCTTGCGTAAGTACATTTTATTTGTATAGGACCTTACACAGACAGAAGTCACAAGGTGCTTCACAAAAACGCAAAATAAAATAATAAAACACTAAACTTAGTGAGAAATACACATACAACAATATACAGTAAAAATTAGACCCTAAAGCAACTGTCATTAAAAGGCCTGACTGAATAAAAAGGTTTTGAGCTGACCCTTAAAAGCAACAGTGACCAAAAGATCATTCCAGGGTCTGGGCACAACGGCCTTGAAGGACCGGTCTCCTCTGGTCCTTCTATTTGTGCGGGTCAAGATCCTTGCTGCAGAGTTCAGGACCAGTTGCAGACGAGTTTAGACAAGAAAAAGTTCAGACAAGACTATTACAGTCTAAACGTGAAGAGACAAAAGCATGAATAATGAGTTCCAGATCATTTTGAGACGCCATTCTCCTGTGTTTAGAGATTTTCCTCAACTGAAAGAAACCGTTCCTAGTTAACTGCTTAGAGTGGTGCTCTAAAGACATGTCTTTGTCAAAGATAACACCCAAGCTTCTTAGACTTGGTTTAGCAGATTGGCCAAGATCACCCAAATACTGGTAACACTGTGTAAGGATCGTCCTATGTTGTCCTGTGTTTGTCGTCTGGTAATGAATCCTGTTTGATCATTGTGGATTAAATTTGGGAGTATTTGTTCCATTCTTTTGGACATAATTGAGGTGTGTATACGATAGTCCACATTCATAGTAGAAATGGGTCTGTATGAGGCACAATCCAGTCGGTCATTCCCCTCTTTAGGTATTAAGGATATGGTGGCCTCTTTCCAGCTGAGTTTTTTTAAGATCCCAGTTTAAAGTTGCCAAAAGAAAAGGAGTAAGTGTGTCTTTTAAAGCTTTATACCACTCTTTATTATTATTATTATTATTATTATTATTATTATTATTATTATTATAGATTTATTATTCTTTAATCTTTGGATTGCGCCTTGTAATTTCAAAACTGTTATTTCAGCTCCTATTTTTTATTTTGTTCTTCTGACATAACAGGCAAATTGAGGGTGTCCAGAAAGGAATATATATCATCATCTTTATTGTCAGGAATTTTTTAAAAAAAATGTTTTTTTATAGAAGGATTCAAATGCTGATTGAATTGGTTTTGTTTGGTTAAGATTACATTACTTTGCCTGTCCCGTATTTAATTTTTTTTATTTCAGCTTGTTGTTTTTAAGTTTCCAAGATGGTAATTTTGAACATTTTGATCCACTCTCATAATATCTGTTTGGTAAAGAGCATTTTCTTAATTATATCCTGTGAAGTCAGATAATTAATTTCTCCTCTTATCTTTTTAATTTCGTGTTGCATTATAGGACTCCCCTTTTTGGCATGGTTTTCCTCTAACAATTAAATTTTTTCCTGCATATCAATTACCTTTTTCACCCTTTGTTTCTTTTTTCGGAGGCTATGGCTATGATTTGTCCTCTCAAGACTGCTTTGGAAGCATCCCAAAGGATGGGCGAGGATATTTCCCCAGTATCATTTTCCTCCAGATATGTCTTAATGGTGTTCATTTTTTTCCTGTAACAAAGGGTCATTAAGATGACTGGCATTGCACATCCACAGTGTGTTTTTTCGTCTTTCCTCCAAATCCACAGAGATGTAGATAGGAGCATGATCACTTAGGTCTATTGTGCCTATATCTGCTTCAGTCTTCTATTGGAATAGATTGTATGTCGATTAGAAAAATGGTTATACTGCGTGTCCTAGGGTTCATTTCCCTCCATATGTCAATCAATCCTATATTCTTCAGTAAGATACGGAACTTCTTATTTATTGTTCCTCCAGTGCCTCTTGAGGTTGACACGTCCAGTGTAGGCTGAATGCGAAGATTCCAAGTGGTTCACAATCAGGTCCAAGACATCAGCGTAGAAAGTGATCTCACCCCCTGGTGGAGCATACACATTTAAAAGAGTGAAAACCTTACCATTAATATTCCCTTTAACCAGTACATATCTGCCTTCTTTATCAAAACAGATTTGTGAATGTAACGTAAAGGGGGTGGGAAATCCTATCCTAATGAAGGGCCCACCCAAAAAACTCCCCAGGCACTCCTGACACCAATCCTCAGAAGGAGCAGTGTATATAACCCAGGCGATGTGTTCTTTCGATTGTGATGGGGGCCCTCAACTCCTGAGCCAATAAGGAGCTCAGGTATACTCCTCTCTAAGAAACTTTCTGTATCTGCCCCCTCCGAGACTCCCACAAGCCTCAAGTTAGGACGACGGGATCTGGACTCCCAAATCCAGAAACTTGTTTTTCATGTTATTTATTCTCAGACTCCAGTGTCGTCACATCACCCTGGCCCACAGCGCCTCCATCCCTTACTGTCTGCAGATCGTCCGTATTGTCTGAAACACGCTGCCCGAGTAACCTCGATGCTTGCTCCAGTTACTCCCTCTGCCTCGAGTTTAGCGGCCATTGCTTTAGACACAGCCGTAGCTATGGTAGCTAACAACTCAGCTCTCAAAGACTCCACGGCATGCTGCACTTTTGACATCTTGAGCATCAGGAATCAGGAATCAGGATATATTTATTGCCATTGTCAATGAACAAATTCACAACGTAGGAACGTGACTTGGTGACAGATGCGACATGAGAGACATACATAAAGAGCACCGGCCACCGGGGCGGCTTGCTTTCGCACAGCGCCTACTTGGGAACTTGAACTCTTAGAAAATGAAAAACAGTTTCAGCAATGAGCATACAATGATAAACAACACATATTGAGTACATTACACGAGGTCAACGTGATGGATATTTTCAGTGGATGTTGGGGCAGGGACACAAACAAGCACAAGATAACACAAAGATTAGGATGTGGGATGTGCAGACGGTGAGTGAAGGCCAAATCTTGTTTTGTGTAAGTGTCTGTGTGTGCTTCAGCACGGCCTTGGACGCCTGTAGCTCTCCAGCCCGGGGCCAGATAAGGAAAGGGAGAGAGATACAGGGGCACAAGCAGCGAAAAGGGAAATAAGTACTTTAATCAATTTTGTTGATCAATGATTTACGATCAAATTATCCAATCATTTCTGGTCCTCTGTGTGCGATCAGCTTGATTCATTGAGTTACTCCCGTCCGACAGCGAAAAGTTCCCATTTCCTTGATTGAATCCCCCAAAGTCTCTTTTGCATCTCCATGGTCCGAAATAAGATGTTACGGTTCAGATCAGTGAGTTGCACCGTGCCGTGCTCAAGTCTCTGTTCGAGTCCTTTCATTCTTTCACTCAAATCCAAAAACCTTTTCATGTTGATGTCAGACAGTTGTTGGGTGAATTTTTTTTTGTCTTCCCATTTTTCCGATAGACCAAGGCGACTCACCGAGCCCAATTAGGAGGAATCCTGCTATCATGAATCCAAAATATAAATAGGTCCTCCACATCTTCAATGAGCAAGGGCTCGATGCATAGAACCTCCCAGTTCTTGTAATAGTCCCCGTACGTACCCGCTGAGGACGTCCCGTCGGGACAGGTTGCTTCTCCCCGGGGAAGTTTTTCTCTGGGAAAAAACTTTATCCAATGCACTCACTCAGAGACCAATCAATTAGATTCATTATTTCGGAGAACAACAGGTGATCCAGCGCACTGTGATTTAGAGAGAAAAAGAGAAAAAACACGACGAGAGAGGCAAAAGTAGCAGGCAGCAGCGGGAGCAGAGGAAAACACGTCCGCTCAGGAGGGAGGAGTGGACAAGAAGCCGATGGCCCATTGCATTTTCTCCCCCTTCCGACGCAAAGAAATATCGCGTGAATGATGCTACTCATTTAGATGAATAAGTGGAGTAGAGGTGGACATCTTTAAAGGCAGACTGACAGGTCTTTGACAGAATTCTTGCTGATTTGGTGAGTGTTCAAATTAGGGCTGCAGCAATCGATTATTTTAGTAATCGAGTAATCTGTTAATTTTTTTGTAACATTCCTTAAACCATTTAAAAGCATGTTAAATCATTTTTTAAATAAACGTTATAGTTCATAGTAAATGCACAAATAAATGGAGTTTCTGCTTAAAATAACACATTTTATGCTTAATTTCACATAAATTTGTCCCCAAAACCACAACATTTCACTTCAGTTCAAACTGTTCTGTTTGTATAGAATATATATAAAGGACTAATTAACTTGTCAGACTGTTTTGTAAACAGTTACAGTAGCTATGAATTAATTAGCGTTTATGTCACGTCACTTAAACTAACACATTTGCTTGTAAAGCTTTATGTGAGGTGGGACCAGTGATCTGGTGTTTTGAGCGGTGGCTCCACATTGTGCGGTCTTTGCGGCGTTGGCTCCGTGTGCCGTTCACTTTGGCCTCTGTGTCGTTTCACAACAGATCATTATTACATGGTCTCGATCCTCCCTGCGCTTTCCATGTGTATTGGCAGTTTCAATGCGCAACAGAGGAGAGAGCGGTGTGTTTTAAATGTACGAGTGTGACTAGGAAGTGTGAGGGAGCGCGAGGGACCGCGAGTGTGTGGGGAGGGGGCTGGGGTGGGAAACCATGCTCTTTCAGACAACACAACTCTTCCCAGTCGCACTCGTGAGTTTAAATCACGCCGCTCTCTCTCTGTTGAGCTCTGGTCCGAGCGGAACAAGCTCCGTGTGAAACAAAAGCACCACAAGTCGTTCCGTGCGCTCCGCGCGCCACAGATTCACCTGTTTTTAATCAAATATGTAAATTAAAAAGAATCATCGAGGCAAAGAAATAATAATTAAAGCTTTTGTGTAATCGAATTAATCGATTTACTCGAGTAATTGTTGCAGCCCTAGTTCCAATACTTATTCGCACGAATAATCTAAAAATCATACAATGTTATTTCCGGATTGTTGTTTTTGTTTTTTTTGGTTCTATCTCTCACAGTGGAAATGCACCAACAATGAGAATTTCAGACCCCTCCATAATTGTGTGAGAAGTGGGAGAACTTACAAAATCGCAGGGTGTTCAAATACTTACTTTCCTCACTGTATGTTATATCTGCTGCTCATGTCCAACTATTAAGTACATTTATGGGTCACTCCACACTAAAGTGTACAAAAGTCTTACATGGTCCAAATTTAAAGTAAGGAATTTTTTTTTATTTCAACTCACATCAGACAATACCACCTCTAGGTGGTCATAAAAATACCATAAAGTAGATCAATAGATAAATGAGCAAATTGTACAATTGACACTTACCATGGACGTAACATACTTAACTTCGTCGGACACAAAACTTTCAAAACAGATTTCCATGACATGAGTAGCTGTAATTCCACAACTGTTACTTAGCAACCAGATTGTAAAGTCCAAAGTCCATTTAAATCATACAAATAATTACACCTGGCAAATGGATGTAATAAATTGATTATGTATTAATACGAAGAGTTGTTTATTTGAAGTAGTATTTTAATGATGGCGCGACCTAAAATATGGGATGAAGTTGAGTTATAGGGATGGTTTATTTTCCCCCCATGTCAAATCGGATGGCGGGCCATTTGATCTATCATGTTAGGGATGGCGGCCCCTGTGACAGCACAAACTGAACTACCGCTAACCTGTTTACAAAAACACTCCACTTTGCATTCTATGAAAACACTTATTTTTATAAACACGTAGATTTCCTCCGGTGACATATTTACATGGTATGTAAAAGTCTTAACCTAATTCCAGTGATTATCCATCTGTAACTCACTCGCTGCTGTCACATCTTTTTATTTAACTTTATTTGAGCAAGACTCGGCTGATTCTCACAGAGAATGAATAGAACGAGTCGAGAAATGAAGATCCGCACTTACAGTGAGCGGGACTAGCTGGGCCTATGGTGAAAAGGGATACCCCAAAAAATATCAAGATATTCCTTGTTGTCAATATCCCCCAGCACTAAGATCAATAAATGAAGGGGGCTCTATGTAACTTTTCTATAAGAGGATCTGCCACTACCTGTTGTTTCCATAGAGATGTTATTGCTTTGCCTGGAATGGCAATAAATTAGCCAAATGAAATTATGTTTAAAAAAACATGCACCCTTACTATTAGTGGGCTTGCCTCTCCATCGATCTGACTTGTCACCTGCTTGTCTGTAGTTTCAGAAGAGAGTGGTACAGTGAAGTTGTCTGCGGTGAAGAAGCAGAAACAAGAGAAACAGCAGCGCCGGAGCAAAGACAAGATCGCCCAGCACACTTTCTCTCATCCTCTGCTGGCCGCCACGCTCAAGGTACACCAGCCGCAGCCGTAACGGCAGCCGTGACGCCGGCCGTGACGCCGGCCGTGACGCCGGCCGTGACGCCGGCCGTGACGCCGGCCGTGCCGGCCGTGACGCCGGCCGTGACGCCGGCCGTGACGCCGGCCGGCCGCAACCATCATCTTATTTAGTATTTGAGTAAACTAGATATTACTGAAAATGTGCATGAAACTTCTACATTTGTATTTTTTTTAGTTAAAACTGGAATAAATCAGGCTTCGAATTAGATCTGAACAATCCTGTTTGATGTGTCAGAATCTTGTTGAGTCCAAGTTTGGTGTGTGGAGGTGCTACTTGAAAGGCTGATCTTTATGTGTCTGTGGGAGAAAAATGCATTTGGGCAAAGCCACAAAAACCAAACAACTTCACTTCTGAAAATGCAGATTCTTTTTTGATTGGACTAAACCAGGTAAACTGTCCTTCCAGGCCCACAATGGGAACGTGACCTGCCTGGACTTCAGCAGTAACGGGAAGTAGTACCTGGCCTCCTGCGCAGATGACCGCACCGTGCGCATCTGGTCCACCAAGGACTTCATGGAGCGCGAGCACAAGTGTCTGAGGGCCAACGTGGAGCTGGACCACGCTGTGCTGGTCCGCTTCAGCCCTGACTCCAGGTCTGCTCCTGAACCTCCCTGCAGTCCTCCTCTGCACAGCTCTTAGTCTCCTCCACGTTTTCATGTCCTCCACATCCTCGTGTCATCCTCCTCATGTTATCCATGTTCTCCTTGTGTTCTCCACATGTACTCTTTTTGTCCTTCTGCTTGTTCTGTGTGTTGTCCTCAGCATGATGTCCTCCTCATGCTCTTGTTGTCCTTTGTTCTCATTTAGATCTGAAACAAGTTAATTGATTACCGGTAATAACAACAAATTGATAATTGAAATATTTGTTATCAGGTCTATGCACAGAATCCCAAACTGTTCTTCTCAAAGCCACAAATCCACAGTTTCTTTTCTATCCCAGTTTTTCAATGTACAAAACAGAAAAGAAAAACACACAGGCGATCGCCTCGCATTCCTCGCATTCCCCTCGCATTCCCTCGCGTTCCTCCTCGCATTCCCCTCAGCATTCCCTCGCGTTCGCATTCCCCTCGCGTTCCCCTCGCGTTCCCCTCGCATTCCCCTCGCTTCCCCTCGCATTCCCCTCGCGTTCCCCTCGCGTCCCCTCGCATTCCCCTCGCGTTCCCCTCGCATTCCCCTCGCATTCCCCTCGCGTTCTCCTCACATTAGCCTCGCGTTCCCTCGCTTTCCCTCGCATTCCCCTCGCGTTCCCCTCGCGTTCCCCTCGCGTTCTCCTCACATTAGCCTCGCGTTCCCCTCGCGTTCCCCTCGCATTCCCCTCGCGTTCCCCTCGCGTTCTCCTCACATTAGCCTCGCGTTCCCCTCGCGTTCCCCTCGCGTTCTCCTCACATTAGCCTCGCGATCTCCTCGCGTTCCCCTCACGTTCACCTCGTGTTCCCCTCACCTCACGTTCACCTGTTCTCCACGTGTTCACCTTGTGTTCCTTACATTTTCTTCTTTGACCTCCACTTCTCGTATGTTCTCCTTGATGTTCTCCCCATGTTTCTCTCGCTGTTGTCCTCATGTCGTCCCCTTGTATCTCCTGCAGGGCCTTCATCACGTGGCTGGCTAATGGAGACACCATCCGAATCTTCAAAATGGCGAAGAAAGAGGACGGCACGCTGAGCTTTAAGGCGGCGGCGGAGGACTTCCCTCAGAAACACAAGGCCAGCATCATCAACATAGGCATCGCAGAGACTGGTACGATCCAGGGGTGATGCCCAAAGCACACCCATGGTTTGATGCTTTACTCTGAAAAGAATTGTCAATTCAACACTTGATTGGATCTGCAATAATTCATCTGAACATGTGAAGTTTCTAATGTTTTGTTGCAGTTTTCGTTAGACTGGTGTTTGGGTGCCGATATCGATGTAAAGGAGGGTGGAGGTGCTGATAGCATTTATACTGCTGCTAATAAATTACTGATGTAAAAATACATTGTTAATAGACAGCGGATTATAAAGAGTGTCAGGCTTGATTAGTTTTCAATGATCTTTATTATAAAGATGTTTGAATAACACAATTCACTAGTGACTCGTGAACTACTTCAATAGGAGTGGCTCATTACGATGCATGCACAGTAATATGCATCCATTAAAGCCTCTCTTCACAACTCATTTACAGATCAACATTAATGTCTGTTCTTGAGTTAGTAGCGGAGTTCAGAGTACGTAAAACCAGCGCTGCCTCAGTTAGAGCGCCCTCTAGAGCTGCATTCAGCTGCACTAGCATCTCAGACAAAACTGCTCCTCAGATGAATATCAGTGCTGTGCTCCCTGCCAGGGCATTAATCTGGCCCTAAATTGTATTTAATGGTTGTATTCTAGAGAGTCTAAGCTTTAAAACATTTTGGCCAATAGCAGACATCTCCCGCGTGCCCATATTGGCCGATATATTTGTCTGGTCCTAATTTTCATACAAGTTCACATCAAGCACATTTTGTTGAGAAGTCCACTGTGGTCATGGTTCAAAAGGGGAGCACAAGTTACTGCCAATATTCATTACATTTCAGAATTTTTTTCATCATTCATCTTCATCTAGCGCTTGTTCCTGTTTGGGGTCACGGGTGACTGGAGCCTATCGCAGTGACTATGGGCCTTAGGTGAGGTACACCCTGGACCGGGGCCACAGACTTTGAACTATAAAGAGGGGAGGGCCACAGACACCGCGAGATATGTTGCATTTGATGTCGGCTTGATGAGCCACCACAGTTTGAACCCAGGCTTGAACCAGTCACGTGAGCTCTGTATCTCTCATCAAAGAGTTTGTGATTTAGGTTATGATGGAACAATTTCAGTTTCAAAATGCTACTTTTAGTCAGTTGGACCAATGCAGCATGAAGCCTGGGGGCCAACAAAAATGGGTCTGAGGGCCACAATGTTCCTGCTGTTGTTTCAGGTAAATTCATCATGAGTGCGTCGACTGACACAACCATCCACATCTGGGACCTAAGAGGAGATATCCTGGCCTCGCTCAAACACCAACCAGGTCACCAACTCCTACGCCGCCGTGTCGCCCTGCGGCAGGTGGGTGACATTTAAAACCACTGCTCTGCCATAACCATTATCAGTCAGAAGAAAATAATATCTATCTTTTGAATGGTGGAAAGCTCTCCAATTGTTGCCTCTAATGATTATTGATTATTGTAGTTATATTACAGGTGATTATTTCGGGTCAGCAAAGAAAGGTGGCGGACAGGCCCACAAATATTGAAAGTTCTGAAAGTTCTTGAGTGTTTCATTGAGAGGAGCAGTGAGCGGGCGTAGGAGGCGGATAGATGCACTGGGGCATAATTGATCATAATTGATACAACGGCACAACAGGGGCCGTGGCCCAGGTCCAAACAGACGTTTTACACCAAGGACCAAGCTGGGCAATTAAAGGAGATGAGTTTGTGTTGGAACCATGGACGGTGTATATCTAAGTGGACAGTGCTAGCCCGCTTGCCGCCTCGTTCCAAACAGGAAGTGAGGTGGGCCCGGGCACAAATGGGCTCCTTCAAGCCTGGCTCCCATTCACTTTCTACTGCCACATTGTCGTCCATGTCACTTCTGCCGTCAGATTCACCATTCTAGAGCATTTGTTTTACAATCCTATACATGACCTGGGGCGTTTCCATTTTTGGCTTTTTGTTAGGTGCCTTCTTTCTCCAAGGTCTGCTCCAGCTCGCATTAGCAACACAGCTTGTTGCTAAGCACCTGCCCTGTGAAAACCAACAGCATGAGCCTCAGCCCTGATTGGCTCTGTGGTTGACTCTCCAAAATTAGCTTCAGTTGGGTCCAGTCAAACACTATGGCGTCCCCTTGTCCACTTTATATACAGTCTATGGTTGATAAAAGCTCTCTTCTGCCTGACATGGACACAATAAACGGACGCCTTTTGAAATATAGGAATAGGAACAGACATCAGACAAATGGAGAAATGACCTTCAGACATTTGAAAATGTTATCTTTGATAGACTTTGGACTGAATGAACTTACATAAAGGACAAGTTGTGGCATCATTTGATTTATGTTTTGTCATACTGTGCCATTTGTGTTACTTACTTGCATTACTGATTATTTTTATTTGATTTTGGTCTTTTTTATTTATATTTCAAAAATTGCAATGTAAAAAACTCATTCTGATTCAAACTAACATACATAAGGTTACATGTCAGCATAAATGTCACTTTAGGAAACAATTTGCTGTTTTGGAGCCGAGTGCAATGGTTTTAAATAGAAGGGTACGATGAGCCTTGGGTCTGTAACAGGACTTCACGTCAGATCCAGGGCTAAAACAGTACTTCACCATGACTTTGGATGAATAAATGTCATGATCTGTGCGTTCAGGTTTGTGGCGTCCTGCGGCTTCACGCCGGATGTAAAGGTGTGGGAGGTGTGCTTCGGGAAAGGTGGAGAGTTCCGTGAGGTGATCCGAGCTTTCGATCTGAAGGGACATTCTGCAGGAGTGCACGCCTTCGCCTTCTCCAACGACTCACACAGGTACTTAACAAACTCTTTGAGAATCCAGACGTGTGCTGTTCTGTTTGAGCCTGCCCGCTGTGTGGCTGACCAATCACAGCGCAGCATTGTAGTGTGTGTTAACTTCCTGTTAGATGTGCGGCTATCGCGAGACAGGAGCGAGAGGCGTTTTTTTTCTGTTCTTGCGTGTGTGTGAACATGGCGGTCCAATACACTCTGGCATTACAACAATTACCTCGTGTTTTCGGGATTTCCAGTTTGGACAGAAGTCAAAAGGACAAACCTAAACGAACATGGCAACGCCGACAGACGTACTTTTGCCTATTTGAGCAGATTTCAGAACAAGCACAAAGAAGCACTTTGTGTATTTGAGGACGGGGAAGAAGTCCGTGCTTTTCTCTGACTGGACGGTTAACACACATTCATTCACTCATTGACCTCACACATGTGTTTGGACGGTGCGAGGAAGCCAGAGAACCCACGGTAACACACGGAGGACACATTTCTTCTTGTTCTGGTCGTTGTGATGCTTTGGCCAATCAGATTAAACTATTTGTTGTTACATTATGCCTTTTCCCGACTGCTTTCGCCAAGAGTCAGTCCAGATTGATAAATGTGTAGAGCAATTCAGAGTGATGCACATGTGTGAGGTCAAAAGTACCAGCCCACACGCCAAAGGCAGACTGACCCCGGCAGACTGACCCCGGCAGACTGACCCCGGCAGACTGACCCCGGCATCCCTAACCTTGAGCCCTTCTCTGTTTCTCCTCTGCACAGGATGGCAACCGTGTCCAAAGACGGCACGTGGAAGCTTTGGAACACCAACGTGGAGTACCGCAAACAGCAGGACCCCTACCTCCTCAAGACCGTGCCCTGCCCTTCCTCAGAGGGCAGCCGGGTGGCGCTGTCCCCTGACGGGCGGGTGCTGGGCGTGAGCGACGCTAGTGATGTGTACCTGTACAACTGCGAGAGCGGCGAGCTGGAGGAGAGGCTGAGCGGCGTGCACTCGTCCCCCCTCACCGACCTGCGCTTCGACACCACAGGCCTGTTCCTGGCCTGCAGCGGCGACCGGGCCGTCCGCGTGCTGCACAACGCCCCGGGACACCGCGCCGCCATCGTACACCTCGGAGGACTGTTGAAGAAGGCCCAGAGCGAGGCCATGAGGGACAGACTGACGCTGCAGATGGAGGAGGCCAAGCGAGCTCTGGACACACTGCTCTCACACACACGCGCGCAGCAGTGACTCTCGGCCTGTGCGAGGGTCAGGAGGGGGGTGCAGGTGGAGGGGAGGCCCTGAGCTGAACATCACGAGACACGTCTGTGGAAGTGTAGCCGAAACATGTCAAGGTCTGATCAAAACAAGTCTGTTCAGAAAAAACCTTTGGATACTTCTTTTTTGGGATGGGATTGGATCGACAAATTGAATGAGGCGGCTTCGTATTTTCAACTGCAGGTCCCCCACTTTTTAACTCAAAAGAACAGGCCTATTCAACTTACGGCCTGCGGACCAGATCGGGCCTTCTGATCCAGCCCGTGGGCCATCTTCCAAATATTAAGACATACATTTTCCCTTGCTTACTGGTTTTGACCTGGTTCGGTCTTGGGCAAGACCTGGTTAATTCGAGGTTTAGTACTAGTTTAGTCCCAGTTTAATTCTGGATTGGAAATTTTGCAGAACAATGTTGACAAAGCCTTTTGTATTTGTTCACAAAAATCCTTTCTAGCTGTTGTGCTATTATCAGTAAACGTCTCACTGTGATTGGCTCACAACATTCTAAAGGCCAATATCATTCAATATAGACCGTGGCTAATAAAATGATAAATGTTAAATGCAGATTTCTGTTATTTAGTCAAATCCAATCATTTTTGTAGATCCCCAAATCACATTTCTCTGTTGGTAATGGATGAATGAGATCAGGTGTCTCTGGCCCCTGATCTGCTCCTCGGACCTCACGTTCTAGAGTCTGAATGTTTGCTTATGCAGATGATCTCGCAACATTTGCAATTCTAGCCTGGTCGTGAGTTATGGAATTTGCTTCTTTAAGAATGCATCGAAAATCTTGAACTACAGGCTTATTTACAACCATCTGAAGTTTGTACCAAATATAACTCAAGTGTGGAGTAGAAGAGCTCACATGTGTCCCTCAGCTCACACACAGCTGAACTTACCTTTTTCCTTTTAAAGAAGACATTTCTGAGTCTTTGTTGAGGAAATGACTTGCTGCTGGACAAAGATAATTAAGATAAGTAAAAAAGTGATTCAATTAAGTAGTATTTCTTTTGATTTGAGTATATTGTGACTTTCTTAAAAAAAATTCTAATTTTAAGTTTGAAAATGTGAGTCTCTTTTCTTATTGGACCAAGATGATTTATGCTTGTTCCATCGGCCCTCAAAACAAGATGAATACTGTTTATTCCAATCATGTTTTTGCTTCTCTTCTTTAAGACATTTTTTCTCCAGTTGAAATGTCCTTCATCTTCCCCTCCCGTTAAGTAACAGGTCAGCTCTGCACAGTCGAGTGGTCCATGACGACGCGGTGGTCCATGACGACGCGGTGGTCAAACGAAAAGGTGTACAGTTCCTACTGCAGCAGTTTGTGCAGACCCTGGCACTGGAACTAAACACACACACGTCTTCTGTTAATATGGTTCATTTGGGATTAAATGGGGTGAAAATGATTCAATATCAAATAAAAAACACATACGTCTAAACAAAGTCAACTCGAATAGCAATTTCAGGCAAATTGAGCAGCCCTGGTAAAAAGGTCTTTTTGCTGGATTTGAATGCATTAAAAAGAATTGCATTCAAATCGCTATAATACTTTAAAAAAATCACAATAATGTGGCAGAATTGTTCAGCCCTAAAAATCTGAAATAAATAAAGCTAAGAAACGTAATATTGCCACTAGGGGGCATTTCCTGAATGTGCATGACCTCTGTGAAAAAGCCATTTCGCCTGAGTGACCACAGAGAAGACATCGAACTTAGTTTCATGTGGATATGCCCAGTAATGACTGACATGAACCATAAACCAGGTCAAACATCTGCATTTTGACAATGCAGAAGTAAATTCTGTCATATATTAATATTGCCTCCACCTCAATTTAAATCATGGTTGTTTTAGAATGTTGTGATGTCCTGTGTTCAAGGGGAAATGCCAGTTTAATTCTGGAGTTTAGTGTGATTGACGTGTGAGTGACACATGTGTCTGACACAAACTGCCTTCAGCCTCTGGGTTACTTGCCAGCTTTGTTAGACACACTTTTTTTTTAACAGTTTCACTCCCCATTGTTTCTAGCCGAGCGAGACTGCACTAAATCTAGTTTTCTCTGTGAACAGAACTGTTGTTTTTATACAACTACATGAAGTGATCAAATGTGAAATCTCAAGGCCAGAAGTGTGTCAAAAGCCTGAATAAAGCAGAATATCTCATAACACTGGACCAGTTCTTTCAACCTGCAATATACCAGGGGAGTCGACCTTATTTTGGGCCAAATTTCAATGCTCAGGCTGCGTCGCGGGATAAACATAATGTCAAAAAGAAAATGAATAAATAGTGTTATATGGCCTAGTAATAGTTCTTTGTGGACACTGTGGCACAAATGTGCAGCAGGTGAGAGTCCATACTCATGCAGCAGCAGGAACAGGAACATGGACGTGTGATATGATTCTGATCTGAAATGTAGATATCACAGACATGATGTTGCTGCTCAAACTCAAATATGAGCT
Source organism: Chaenogobius annularis (assembly GCA_015082035.1). Taxonomy (NCBI): domain Eukaryota; kingdom Metazoa; phylum Chordata; class Actinopteri; order Gobiiformes; family Gobiidae; genus Chaenogobius; species Chaenogobius annularis. The sequence goes on along the minus strand of BJKM01000589.1, from coordinate 255,661 downwards.
CACGATTGTATAGTTTCGGCTTATTTTAGTGACAAATGATTCATGTAGTGGATCTAATGAGGTCATTGTGTTTGTGTTATTACTGTGGACACAGTTGCACGGTGGACACAGTGTGGACACTACACAGAATGTAATGAGACTTGATTGCATCCAGAACACCCCAATCTGCTTGCCCATCCATAAAAGTCACCGCACGCTTCTGGTTTAGCAACTTGTTCAATCTATAGTACAGAAAATAGACTTAAATGTTAAAAAAACAGTCACAAACTTGAGGAACAGTGAAGTGTTTGACCACAAGAATGAAAGAAAGTTAAAGATGTTGTTTGGTCACGGTCACAACCGTGGATAATCCTAACAATAATCGTAAAACTATCATTTGATGTCGTGACAACCCTCCAGATGTGTGCGTGGCAAACACATGCGTCTTCTCCATTCATTTCCAATAGAAGCTGCGTGATAATCCCCCTCAGGTCAGCGACAAGCCCACACAGGCCTGTCGCCCACACTGCAGCCAATCAGAGAGAGTTTCTTTGACAGAGCAATGAGCTGACAGGAACAAGGGAACTGCGCAAATTCAGAAACATTAAGAAAAAATACTTTCATATTTTTTGTACTTCAAACTACTGGAATCTGCCTATGAAAGAAAGTGGCTGCCCTCGGGCCCCTGGTCAGCTTTTATTTTCAATGAAGCCGGGTCAGTTCAACTAATTTAGCAAACCCCTTGTGACAATTCATCTAGGCCCCTTTTGATTCCTGAAATGCAGTGAAATGTTCAAAATACACTTGAAACTCAAATTTCAGCAAAGCCGTCGCTGCGGGCCGTCTTTTTCTTCTTCTGTTACTTTTCATCAGTGGCGGCTGGTCCATTATGGGCGATGGGGCGACGCCCCTCCTGGCAATCAGCCAATTATGTCACAAGGTATTCAACAATTGTTTGTCTAAAAACAATATCATTTGTTCAGAATTTTCTTTTATTATTATTAGTTTAAATATGTAAAAGAATAAAAAGATCTATATATATTAATAGGCTACTTTGTCGGCGGTCTGCTCCGTACGTCGAGGGGCTGTTTGAGAATCGCCCCTGATCCTGGTAGAAAAGCAAAAGCAGCCAATCAAATTCCGAGAAAAATGACTACGTCACTATGGGAAAAGCCCTAGTAAAACTGTCTGAAATGGGAAATTTGCTTCATGGCCCATTTAAAGCATAGTGTTTACGCCGTGGAGCGACGCTGTTTACACTGGAAACACAGCGCAGCAGGTGCACCTCACACGTGATCAGGGCGGGGTTAAGGCTGATGCTTCTCATTCTAAGCGGAAGTAGCGCCTTGTTTTCTGTGTTTACACTGTGTTCAACAGTACTTTCAAAACCATTCATAATGAGCTCCTGGACTGTGGCTGGCTGGGAATAAAACCTGTATTCGTGATGAAGTGATAGCGGCTGATTTCTTATCAGTATGAGCCGATGAGACAGCTGATGTGCTCCGTTACCTTGACCGCAAACACACCAAACAGGAGTGTTTTTTTAATTCTATTACGCTGGATAATACCGACAGCATCGCTGAACTTCTGTTCATAAATAGATGCTTTGGTTATTAGAAAACCCATGAAAGAATGTTATAAATGACGTGTCTTTTAAGGAGAACTTTCCACAGCGATGTTGTCTGTGATGATTCAATATAAAAATGTTCAATGTTGGACACATGTAGTTCAGGTTAACTAATTCCACTTAGAAACTGATCTTTTTGTTTCATTTTCTGTTCTGTTTTGTGAAATTGTTTTTATTTTCTCTTAATGTAGTAATTGCTCCTTTGCACTATAAGTACAGTATCATTGAGATTTTTTGTTTTGCTCTTTACAATCTGATATTTTATAAAGTGTCAAATGGCATTTCATGTCAAATTTATTTTATCACAAATGGTATCTGGGCTGTTCAACATCAGGCCCGGGGGACACATCAGGGCCCTCCAAGCAATTTAATCCGGCCACGAACCATCTTTAAAAAAAATGAATCAATCAATCTTGTTTACTGGTTTATTTCTGGGTTAGCACTAAATTAGACCTGTTTTGGTCTTGAGTTTTGTCCTTGCTTGAGTCTGGGTCCTGGGTCAAACCTGATTGGTTCTAGTTTAGTCCTAGTTTAATTCTGGTTCTGATTTCTCTAACCTATCAGTAGTTATTTTATTGTATTAATTCAATTTATTTAAATAGTGTTGGGGATATTTTGAGTGACCCAAAATGTTGTTGGTGCCGAGTTGTTCACCTCCGGCCCAGAGGCCTAGGCCCTCCGTAAAATCTGGCCCTAGGGAAAATTAAGTTGAATAGCCCTGCTCTAAATCATAGTATTGCCCTTGCCAAAAGTGGAAATAAAGTTTGTTTATTTCATTAATTCAGTTGTAAATGTGTATTTAAAAAGTGTGTTTTTACAGTCAATGTAAAATATTCACTTTTGGACATTAAAAATAAACAAAAACACGGTAATGTCAAATAGTCCCCCTATGATTTGCATCACCAGGCGCCACTGCAATAGCAGTTGGTAGCCAACTGAAAAGGTGCATTTACCGCCACCTACTGGAGTTGTACGTCTTTAAAGTATGTGTTTTATGCTATACCAGGGCTGTTCGACTTAATTTTTCCGAGGGCCAGATTTTTCGGAAGTCCGAGGCCTCTGGGACAACAGTCGCACAAAATAGACTAGACTAGAACCAACCATGTCTGAACTAGGACTAACCCTGAATTAAAACAGGTCTAAAGCAGAATTAAACCAGGACTAAACAAGACCAAACCAGGTCTGAACTTGTGCAAGATTTGTATTATTTTATATTTGGAAGATCGGTCAAGGGCCGGATTAAATTGCTTGGAGGGCCTGATTTGGCCCCAGGGCCTTATGCTGAATGCGCTATACCGTAAAAAAAACGGGTCATCGTGCCCTTTACTTTTGCTGCCGCTCAGAAGGCACAGCAGAGGGCGCTGTTCACACACTGAACCTGACCCGGAAGCAGTGAGAGTTGTGTGCGGTACATGCGGCACGTGGTGTGGGTGCCACACTGCGCAGAAACATCACATGGACAACATGTCTGAGCAGAGCACAGAGACTTTAGAGACTCCGGAGCCCGTCATGGGGGCCCCTAAGCCCGCTGGGGCGCTCCACCAGAACCGGGTCTTCCTGGACCTGTTCTGGGACCTGGCCAAACCCGAGCAGGAGGTCCGGCTGCGGGCTGTGGACGGTCTGGTCCAGTATCTGCGGGATAACAGCAAGGTGAGTTCTACTAAACACTGGAAACAAGTCCAGGTTTATGTCCTGACCGGGACCTGCTGCGGACCTGAGGACATCACCCCAAGCAGCGGGAAATGTGACGCAAACTGGACCTCCTGGCACACAGTTGGACTGGTGGGACAAAGTTGGACCTGGTGGGACAAAGTTGGACCTGGTGGACCTGACAAAGTTGGGACCAAAGTTGGACCTGGTGGACAAAGGTTGGACTGTGGAACACGGTTGGACCTGGTGGGACACGGTTGGACCTGGTGGGACCTGGTGGGACCCGGTGGGACCTGGTGAGACCCGGTTGGACCTGTTGAGACCCGGTTGGACCTGGTGAGACCCGGTGGACCTGTGGGACACGGTTGGACCTGGTTGGGACCTGGTGGGACACGGTTGGACCTGGTGGGCCCTGGTGGACCTGCGTGGGCCCTGGATGTGTGGACCTGTGGGACCTGCTGGGACACGGTTGGACCTGGACTGGACCACGGTTGGACCTGGTGGGACCTGGTGGGACCCGGTGGGACCCGGTGGGACCGGTGGGGACCCGTGTGGGACCTGGTGGGACCTGGTGGGACCTGGTGGGGACCTGGTGGGAACCTGGCTTGGGACCGTGGGACCCGGTTGGGACCTGGTTGGGACCTGGTGGACCTGGTCACGGTGGGACCCGGTGGACCTGGGTGGGACCGCGGTTGGACCTGGTGGACCACGGTTGGGACACCGGTTTTGCGACACTGGTGGGACACGGTGGGAACTGGTGGGACCTGGTGGGACACGGTTGGGACCTGGTGGGACACGGTGGGACCTGGTGGGACACTGGTGGGACCTGGTGGGACACGGTTGGACCTGTGGGACACGGTTGGACCTGGTGGGACCTGGTGGGACCTGGTGGGACCTGGTTGGACCTGGTTGGACCTGGTTGGACCTGGTTGGACCAGTGGGACCTTGGGACCTGGTGGGGACCTGTGTGGGGACCTGGTGGGGACCTGGACCTGGGGACCTGCGTGGGGACCTGGTTGGGACCTGGTGGGACCTGGTTGGACCTGGTGGTGGACCTGGTGGGACACCGGTGGACCTGGGTGCGGACACTGGTGGGACCTGGTGGGGACCTGGTGGGACACTGTTGGACCTGGTGGGACCTGGTTGGACCTGGTGGACCTGGGACCTGGACCTGGGGACACTGTTGGACCTGGTGGGACCTGGTGGGACCTGGTGGTAAAGTAGCTTCATGTCTATTGGTGGATCTGATTTCCAGTTTAAGAGTTCGAAGCTGCAGCTCACTCTGTTTGTTGAGCGCTCTAAAGCTCATTGAAGATCAGATTTTTTGACAGTTGGCCCCAGATGAAGCTAAAGTAACGCTGCAGTCCTGATTTCCTCCACCAGGGTGCGCTCATGTGGCAGTCTATTGCAGCACGGCCATGTTCTGGACTACAAATGTGTTACTGAGAAGGTCCAACTTTTTTCAGCCCTGGACCGGACGTTAAAGTGTTTTTAGGAATATTTATATTTGATCTGATTCTCTGATATTTACATGATCCTGTTTTCTATGTATTGTCTACAAGAACGAGGACTGGGATTGGTCCGTCAGCGCTGTGGTCCTCCTTTGGTCCCTGTCCTGGACCTGGACCTTCTGTGGCGATCTGATCCTCTCTGAATCCTGATGTTCCGTAGTCCAGTTGTGTAATCAGTGTGTGTGTGTGTGTGTTGGCAGGGAGAGGAGCTGGAGTACACACTGAAGCGCCTGGTGGATGGACTGTCCCACAGCAGAGAGACGGCTCGGCCCGCCTTCAGCCTGGCCCTGGGACAGGTCAGACTCTGGCTCTCATGGGTTAATTCTCATAAAATACGAACTCCTCATGCTCTTAAATTATTGTAGAATTGTAAATCTAATATCGTATTTTCCTACTTCATAAGAAAACCGTTAGAACTGTCAATGTCAATCACCATGCTCCTGCAAATGCTCTTTTGATTCAATGAAAACCCTTAAAATGACATGATGTTGTTGACCTCAACACTGATGTGTAAGGCACTGAAGCAGCATCCGAGAGCAAACGCAAGGACCAACTCAAGCCCCGGGTCTCTGTCAGAGGTGTTAGACTCTGGAACCATTTACACTTTTAAAGAAAAGGAAAGTCTAATGTAACAGAAGAATATAGAGAAACTGAAAGAAGTGTGTGGTGACAAAGTGTGTGCGTGCATCCTGTGTCTGTGTACATTCTACATATGTATGTATACGGATCAAAACAATGACTCCGTAAATCATTAGTTAGCTGGTGTGTTGTTATTTTAGGTTAATAGGGTTTGGCAAATTAAGTGTTTAACTTCAGCGTAAACCTTTTCAGTCTGCAAAATATTTTGTTTCTGTTTTTTGCACCTGTTTTTCCTCTGCCTATTGAGCGAAGAAAAATAAAGGAAGTCTGAAAGCAAATCCAGTTTAAAGAACACATTCTGCATTATTTGTAGTGTTGTTGGCCTTTTAATGGAGGATATCATGGGAAATGGCTTTTTCTCTCTTTTAACCATTTTCAACACTCTTCCCTCATCTATAACATAGCTTGAGTAGCATTTAGTTTCATCCCTGGTGGTTTGATGAATCCTGATTCTAAAGCCCTCACCCTCTGAGTGTCAAAAACACTCTGATGAGCCAGGGGACCATCAGCAGCATCATCACCTTGGCCTGCAGCGTCTCCATCTCGGCGCTCGTAGTCTGCAGCTCGTGCGTATTGTCTGAAATACGCTGCTCGGCTTCATCCATGTGCACTCCATCCGCTCTTGTCTCTTTTAGCTCCTTTATGTCAGATTCGATTTGGTGAAATCGGGTTGCACCAAGCACTGTTCTCATTTCAACTCTTAGCCCCACCATGTCACGCTGCATTTCACTTTTAATTTCATGCATCATGACCAGTCGGTGTAAGGTGATCTCCCCTCCACCTTTTGGGCAAGTGCGTGCTTGGAGACCCCACTTCGGGAGCTTTGTTTATCAGCGGGGATCTGGCTGTCAGCAGCTGCGTCAGGCCTGTTAGCCATGTTAGTTTGTGGGGTGGGCTGTTTCCACTGGAGCTGTGGACCGTCAGCTTTGTTTAGCTCCCGTAGCATTACCAGTCTTGTGTCCTCTGCGTGTGCTCATCTCTTGCTCCTCTTTGGGGGATTTATGTGTAAAACGGTACTTTTTAAGATGAGCTTTAGCAGCAGCGGCGCGAACCTGCCTCTACTCTGACGTCATCCCGGAAGTCCAATATCAATTTGTCATCTATAATTCACTGTAAATAGATGCTACAAGCCTTCAGTCACCATGTTTCAACCTTTTTATTTAGTTAAAATGTATTTTAAAAAGTCTCAAAGTACAATAAAAGAAATAATTTAATAGTTATAATAGTCTAGTTGGCTTATTGAAAATATAATTGCTGACTAGTGGACTAAAATAATAAGTTAGTTGCAGCTCTACTCTAGATTCTGTGAGATGGGAGGGAGAGGACTTGCTAAATAGGAATGATGACATTTTTACAAAGGAACAATGATAGAATGTAGAAAAAACCTTTTTAGTTGTAGTCTGGAGTGGCTGTTAATAATAAACCAAATGATTGCAGAATATTTGTTTTGCTCCAAAAGTGAATCAAGCGAAGGAAATCTGCTTCTTCACATTGTGAGTGTGCGTGTTTATGGAACAGGTGCTGAGTGCGTTTGGAGACATCTCGCTGCCGCAGACGCTGGACAGGATCAAGGACAAGCACAACCTTCTCACCGTAAAGAAGGTGCATGCTCCTCCGCTCGGCCTCCTTTCCTCAACCCCCCTCACTGCGGCCTCCTTTCCTCAACCCCCCTCACTGCGGCCTCATTTCCTCAACCCCCCTCACTGCGGCCTCGTTTCCCTCACCCCCCTCACTCGGCCTCGTTTCCTCACCCCCTCACTGCCGCTGCTCAACCCCTCATGCTTTCCGGTGCATCCTCACCCTCTCAGCTGCGTCTCCGTTTCCTCAACCCCCCTCACCTGGCAGGTCCTATATCCCAACCCCCCTCACTGCCGGCCCTCGTTTCGGCTCAACCCCCCTGCACCTCGTTTCCTCACCCCCCTCACTGCGGCTCGTTTCCTCAACCCCCTCAACGTGCGTCCCTTTCTCAAACCCCCCTCACTGCGTCCAGTTCCTCAACCCCCTCACTGCGGCCTCCCCCCCCTCACTGTGCGGCCTCATTCCTCACCCCCCCCTCACTGTGCCTCATTTCCTCACCCCCCCTCACGGTCCCATTTCCTCAACCCCCCCTCCCTTTCCTCCCCACCCCCCCTCACTGCGGCCTCGTTTCCTCACCCCCCTCACGGCCGTCTTTCCCTCACCCCTCACTGCGGCCTCGTTTCCTCAACCGCCCTCACTGCCGGCCTCCTCGTCAACCGCCCTCTACTGCGGCCTCGTCCTCAACCGCCCTCACTGCGCCTCGTTTCCTCAACCCCCTCATGCGGCCTCGTTTCCTCAACCGCCCTCACTGCGGCCTCGTTTCCTCAACCCCCTCACTCGCTCGTTTCTCAACCGCCCTCACTGCGGCCTCGTTTCCTCAACCCCCCCTCACTGCGGCCTCGTTTCCTCAACCCCCCTCAACTGCGGCCTCGTTTTCCTCACCCCCTCACTGCGGCTCGCTTTCCTCAACCCCCTCACTGCGGCCTCGTTTCCTATCACACCCCCTCAACTTGCGGCCCTCTGTTCCTCAACCCCCTCACTCGGTCCTCGTTTCCTCAACCCCCCTCACTGCGGCCTCGTTTCCTCAACCCCCCTCACTGCGGCCTCGTTTCCTCAACCCCCCTCACTGCGGCCTCGTTCTCTCACCACCCCCTCACTGCGGCCTCGCGTTTCCTCAACCCCCTCACTGCGGCCCGTTCTCAACCCCCTACTGCGGCCATCGTTTCCTCAACCCCTCACTGCGGCTCGTTTCCTCACCCCCCTCACTGCGGCCATCGTTTCCTCACCTACCCCCTCACTGCGGCCTCCTTTCCTCAACCCCCCCTCACTGCGCCTCCCTTTCCTCAACCCCCCTCACTGCTCTGCTCCTCTCTCACAGAAACTCCTGAGAATGCCATGTTCGGGAACCTTTTTTGGGGTCCTGGCCCTGCACCAAGTCCGGCCGCCTCACGCAGGTAAGAGCTTTTGATAGGACAGGGCTTGGGCTTTTCTCACTGAGGCTGAGCTTTGGACATTGCGTTCTCCTTCTTGGTTCTGCCTGTGCACAGGAAACCTCAGGCGGTGCTGGCCTGTGTGCCAGCTGCTCCAGAGTCTTACCCCGCACAGACAACACCTTAGAGACCTGCCCCACCAAGACCATGATGGACATCCTGAACCAGGTCAGTCCCACACCTGCTCTCTCACTTCAAGTGTTAAGTACAGATTAGGGTGGCAACAATATTCGATATACCATACTTTTCGGACTTTAAGCCTCTACTTTTTTCCCACACTTTGAACCTGCGGCCCATACAACAGTGTGTCTATTTGATAGCTTTTTACTGTATAATGGCCACCGGGGGGCACTTTAGCAGGAAGCGCAAACGTTTGACACACTGTAGAAGACGTCAGGGGACGCGTGTTTTCTATATCTTATGCTTCAAAATGCTGTGTGGTTTATTACAATCAAACTCATATTATTTACTTTATTTATTTTTTATCCAATGATGGGTCTAAAATCTACACAAACCCACATATTAAGAAACAGAGAAGACAGACAAGGGAATCAAAATTGTTTTCTCCGGAGGAGGCCCGGACGGAGAGGGTACGTTTCAGTTAAACACATGCCAGTTTCCGTGCGCCCTGAAGAACTTCTCCATCCGTCCACTCATTTATTGATAAAAAGGAAACGCCCTACTTACATGTTAACTGTCGCCCCTAAGGGTGGGGGGAACATGGCGGCAGTGCACAGATATATAACCTTTTTACTCTGTTGAACTTTGTTTGAACTTTAGGTTCCCAGCAAGTCGTCTTGAGTGGAATTTCCCTGTTTATCTTACTGGTCATCAGTTCCCACAGTCCAACAGGCTGCTGGATTATCTCAGCAGTTTACTTCTTGCAACACTGTCTCATAAGCAGTTTATTAAGCACACAAAATCATACAAAAATGTAATAAAAGGGTTAGATCAAATCTTTACAATTATTCCAACAATTTTCAGAATTAAAAACGCGGGACAAAACACAGAAAATATGACACAAAGGGAAACATAAACAAAGCATGACATCTATTAAATAAAAATATAAAACAATTATGGCACAAATAGACTTTTTTTTTTTTTTTTTTTTACTTTTGATGCCATTGGTATGATTGTATGATTTCGCCATTATCAATTTACATATGTCCCCTTACTCTGTGGATGAACACAACATACAAATACAAGAACTACAAAAACAGGAAACAGATGAAAGGAAAACAGAGGAAAAAGAAGGAAAAAGGGGGAAAAAAGGGTTTCTGCTAAATAAAAATAAAAAAAGTGCACGGAACCCAAAACCTGATCATGGGAATGATCAAAATGAGGAGGGAAGTCCATTCCTAGTGAAGGGTCTCCAAACGCTCCCCGGCCACTCCTGGCTCCAGTCCTCAAAATGAACTGGACACCTCCCCAGTCCTCCATGCCCCCTGCTGCCCTCTACATGTATATTCCCATTTTCCCACAAATCCAAACTCCCACATTTGGCACTGATGAGTGGCTGTAACTGAACAGTGTTTATGTACAAAAGCAGACGGCCAACATGCAGCATAAAGTTTGATGTCAAAAACAAACAAGTCACATGACTATCATCAGTCTCTTCAAATTACCAGAGATGTATCACCGTGTGACCACAGTCTGAACTCCCATGCCCCATGCTGGTGGCTCCATCTCTTATTGCTGCTCAGTTCTCCATGTTTTGCATCTTCTTGAGGAGCAACTCTGCTTCTCCAGGTGTTCTGAGCCCGTGATTTTTACCTTCGAAAGTCACCAGAAGAGTCGCAGGGAAAGAAAACCCATGTCTCAGCCTTCTTTCTGAATTCCTCACAAATGTGACGAAACTCTTCCCACTGTTGACGAATCTCATATGAAATATCCGGGGCGAATAACACTCGTCTGCCTTTGTACTGGAGGTCTCCTTTAGCCTTTGCAGCCTTCATGATGCGCTCTTTCACACGACGATTGAGAAAGTTCATAATCAGGCCTCGTGGTTTGTCAGCTGCTGGTCTTTTTTGGCCCAGGCGATGTGCTCTTTCTATTGTGATGGCGGGAACAGCAACTCCTGAGCCTGAAATTAGCTCAGGAATGACCTCAAGAAATGTTTCAGTATTTTCACCACCTTCTCCTTCCGGTAGTCCCATTAGTCTGATATTGTCCGCAGCGCCAGCAGCTCATCTGTATTATTTGAAATCTGCTGCTCAGTTTGCGCGCTCCATCTGCTCCTGCTGCGTTTGACTCCTTATGTTGGATCCCAGTTGAGCATGCATCTGAGTGCGCACGGCCGCACTAGCCGCTTCGCTCACGTCTGCTACCAGCGATCGAATTGATCTTTCAAGTTCACACACAGCAGCGTAGGTATGGTTATAGGTAATCTGCTCTCCGACAGGTGCGAGCCTGGAGGCCCCACGTCGGGGACGGAACTTTGTTTTCTGGTGCGGATCTGGCTGTCTGCTGCTGAGTCGGACCTGTTAGCCATGTTAGCCTTGTTAGCTTGTGAGGCGGACTGTTTTCCACCAACGCCGCGGACCGTCAGCTTTGTTTGTTTTGTTCCCGTAGCGTTACCAGTCTTGAGTTTTCCGTGTTTGCTCATCTTTTGCTCCTCGTTTCTTGGGATTTAGTGGGTAAAACTGTATTTTTCAAGGTAAATCTCGACAGCAATGGAGTGAGCGTGCGTCCACACTAACGACCAACCGGAAGTTCCAATCAGACTCATATTCAAGGAGAAATTAGTCTAATTAGACCCACAGCGCAGCGGACCAAGGGTGCAGCGCGAGACCCCCGGTTCAAAAGGCAACCGACGCATCACTACTTTGTACTATATGTGTAAGTATCTCATGTTACAATGCGGGCTTATAGACCGGCCCGTGAATGTACAATTTATGTTTTCTTTGTAAATTTCGAATTTCGTTGGCGCGACTTTTATTCAGCAGCGTTGTACAGCCCGGAAAGTACGGTAATATCGAATCTTTGGATACGGGTATCACGATTCAGTACATATCGCTGTGATGTCATTTCTGTCCTTCTGCAATTCAGGAAGTAAACATTTAATTTTAGAGTCACAATTATTGAGGTTAATCAGAATTGACAAAAAGAAATGAAACGTTTATATTGTCTTTTCTATATTGTCCTGAGAAAGGAAAGCTTCCTACGATTTAATACAGCAGATCATTTAAAAAATTAAATATAATTGCCACAAATGGATTAACACTAGGACCACCAGGATTTTAGAACTGCTAGAACTCCCAAGCCATCAATTTGACGTTTGCGCTCTGGCGATGACGTAATCAAAAGGATGATTCTTCTAACACGCTCAACATTGGTCTATTAGCCTCATTAATGAATATTATCATTATTCAGAGTGCTGAAGTTAACCAGCATCAGTGGAGGCAGGGAGGAGGCGGCAGGTAGAGGAGGGGGCGGCAGGAGGAGGGGCGGCCATAACTATATATAATAAAGTTTGTCATAAATACCTTGAACATTTACAATAGATCTACTGCCAGGGAGATTTTGCCGGCTTTTTGCGGGGGCTTGTTTCTTCATCCTCCAACTCGCTGTCTGATTCGGCTGAAACTGCCCAAAACCCACGAGTCCTCGAGTCTGACTCGCCTTCACCTCCCGAATGAAACCTCGTCACTGTTTTGAAGCATTACCAGGGCTTCTTGTACAGATAATCTCTTTCGAATCAGGAATCAGGATATATTTATTGCCATTGTCAATGAACAAATTCACAACATAGGAACGTGACTTGGTGACAGATGCGACATGAGAGACATGCATTAGAGCACCAGCCACCGGGGCGGCTCGCTTTCGCGCAGCGCCTACTCGGGTACTTGAACTCTTGGAAAATGAAAAACAGTTTCAGCAATGAGCATACAATGATAAACAACACATATTGAGTACATTACACGAGGTTAAACGTGATGGATATTTTCAGTGGATATTGGGGGATGGAACAAACAAGATAAACACAAAGATTAGGATGAGGAATGTGGGATGTGCAGACGGTGAATGAAGGCCAAATCTTGTTTTGTGTAAGTGTCTGTGTCTTCAGCACGGCCTTGACGGCCTTCTGCTCTCCAGCCCGGGGCCAGATAAGGAAAGGGAGAGAGATACAAGGGCGAAGAGAGAAATAAGTACTTTTATACATTTTGTTGATCAATGGTTTACGATCAAATAATCCAATCGTTTCTGGTCCTCTGTGTGCGATCAGCTTGATTCATTGAGTTACTCCGTCCGACGGCGAAAAGTTCCCATTTCCTTGATTGGAATCCCCCAAAGTCTTTTGCATCTCCATGGTCCGAAATAAGATGTTACGGTTCAGATCAGTGAGTTGCACCGGTGCTGTGCTCAAGTCTCTGTTCGAGTCCTTTCGTTCTTTCACTCAAATCCAAAAACATTTTGATGTGTGATGTCAAAGACAGTTGTTGGGTGAATTTTTCTGTCTTCCCAATTTTCTGATAGACCAAGGCGACTCCGAGCCCAATTAGGAGGAATCCTGCTATCATAAATCCAAATACAAATAGGTCCTCCACATCTTAAGCAGGGGCTCGATGCATAGAACCTGCCAGTTCTTCCAATAGTCCCGAACGTACCCCGCTGGGGACGTCCCCTCGGGGAATCTTTTCTCTGGGAAAAAACTTTCCAAACCAATGCACTCAGAGACCAATCAATTAGATTCATTATTTCGGAGAACAACAGGTGATCCAGCGCACTGTGATTTAGAGAGAAAAACGTGACAAAAAAACGACGAGAGAGGCAAGATAGCAGGCAGCAGCGGGAGCAGAGGAAAACACGTCCGCACAGGAGGGAGGAGTGGACAAGATCCATTTGACCTTTAGCTCTGCTGTGAGAGACACTATAGGTGACGCAGCGCTCGCGCCGCATGTCATCCGCGGTGTCGTTAACAGAGCAGTCATATTGACGGGTGTGGGAGTTAGAGGAAGAATTACTCAGAACTCGTTTGAACATTTTTATTTCAGTTGAATTGCAATATAGACAAAGGTAAAGAAAAAGTCGAGAGCTCTTCAGACTTGTGTGTTCCGTGGCTCCCCTTTTAGCTAGCACTGAGCGGCCGCTTTGCCTCAACAAGCAGTCAGCGGTCCCTCGCTCTGCCCCGTGTAAACTCATGAAGCAGTGGGTATAAAACCACTGTACTCGCGCTGACTGGAGCTCACGCTGTTTCTATTCAGTTTATTTTTGTAACTCCCAAAATCACAACAGAAGTTGCCTCGAGGGGCTACAGCGGACAAAACTGAATAAAAACGGATTAAACAATTCATATGGCGTAGAGACGGTTTCTCCAGGCACACTGACTCGTGCGGAGCTCCGTGTCTAAGGGACCAGACGTTTAACGCGTTTATCCAGTCTTGTTGTCCTGCTGGCCTCAGTCCGACACATGCGCACACATATACACACACACACGTGTCTCTGACTTGCGTTGCCTGGACACATTTCTACAGTAGGTTCAAAAACCTCCCGGATAACCTACCGTGGCCATAAATAATCGCGGTAATTGAAAAGCTGGTTAATCTTGACATCCCTGCCCACAGCTGCTGTACTTTAACAGAAGTAGGTTTTATCTTTCAGTTACCTTTTTATTTCATGTTGATAGACCCAGGAATGAAAACAATTAGGGCTGCAGCTATCGATTATTTTTGTAATCTATTGATTATTAGTCTTCCATCAATCAAGTAATCAGTAAAACAATTTTTTTTTAATCTAAACGTTATAGTTCATAGTAATTAACAAATGGAGAATGCTTAAAATAACACATTTTATTCTTAATTTCACATACGTTTGTCCCCAATACGGCAACATTTCACTAAGTCCAACCTGTTCTGTTTGTAATATAAAGAATATATATAAAACTAATTAATTTGTCACAGACTGTTTGGAAATGTTTCCAGTAGCTATGAATTAATTTGCGTTTATGTCACATTAATTAAAATAAGATGTTTGTTTGTAAAACGTGAGTGAGACCAGTGATCCTGGTGGTCTGGTTGCAGAGCTTCACCCTGTGTCCCGCTCATGTCCCGAATAACGGGGCAGTGGGCCGGGGCAGCGGCTAACATACTACCAGACCCCTAGACCTTCCCAGCTGCCTCTGTGACCCCTACAAAGTGAAATTAAAGACATGTACTGTAGAGATAGGCGATACGCATAAATGTATATCATGATCTTTTGGGAGTCAGATCACGATTTGGATTTCATCATGGTTCATGTACACTTAAACCCTGCGACGAGCTGGCCCTTGTCCAGGGTGTACCCCGCTTAAGGCCCTAAGTCACTGGGATAGACTCCAGACCACTTAGAAGTGGGCAGGGAAAAGATGTTGTCTTTTTAGCAGACAGCTGCTTTGCCTAGAAAAATGGAGAATCACGATATGACCAAAATATCAGGCCGTAACGGGATGAGAGCACAATTAGATATTGACTGACTCTAGAGGCAAGACAAAAGCATCAGCAGCAGGTCTGTGTGCAGAAGGAAGTCTGAGGATGGATGTTTCATGTAAACCTCACACCACTTCTGTAACCTATTTTAACGTAAAAGTTTAAAAAGTGAACCTTTTTTTTAATTTTTTTTAAAAATTTTTTTATTGTTTTACTTGACCAAACACTTATTGGCCCCAAGTATTGGGCAACTTAAAATGTTTAAAGTTCACCCATTTAAAAAGATAGAGAGGTTTGTAATTTTCATCATAGGTACACATCAAGCGTAAGAGACGGAATATAAAAAAAACAAATCCAGGAAATCACATTGCATGATTTTTAAAGCATTTATTGTGTATATACCTGCACACACCTCCAAACTGTCAGAGTCCAGTCTTCACCATGACCAAGACCAGAGAGCTTCCCAAAGACGCCAGAGATGAAACTGTACAACTGCACAAAGCTGGGAGGAGTCAAACTGCAATTGGTAAACAACTTTGTGAGAAAAGATCAACAGTTGGAAACATTATTAGAAAATGGAAGAAGTATGACGTCACTGACTATCTCCCTCAGAGTGGGGCTCCATGCAAGACCTCACCTCGTGGGGTTCAAATGATCCTGAGAACAGTGTAGAATCAGCCCAGAACTACACGGCGAGAACTGGTCAATGATTTGAAGACAGCTGGGACCACCCTGGGACCACCGTCACAAAGATGACCATAACACACTACGTCGTCATGAGGTGAAATCCTGCACTGCCCGAAAGGTTCCACTACGACACACAAATCATGCAAAGGCCCGTCTGAAATGTGCTGAAGTGTGACACTTTGGGTAAACCCTCCTTCCCTCGTTCAGAGAATTGAAGCTGAAACGTGGCTGGGTCTTCCAGCATGATAACGATCCAAGCAGCACACAGCCAGGAAAACCAAGAGTGGCTCCGTAAAAAGCATATCAAGGTTCTGGAGTGGCTGAGCCAGTCTCCAGACCTCAAACCAATGGAAAACCTGAGGAGGGGGTTTAAACTCCGTGTTGCCAAGCGACAGCCTCAAACATCACAGCTCTAGGGAAGATCTGTGCAGAGGAGTGGGCCAAAATACCACCTAAAGTCTGTGTAGACCTGGTCAAGAACTGCAGGAAACCGTTTGACCTCTGTCATTGCCAACTAAGGCCATATTACAAAGTATTAAAAGTAACTTTTGCCGTCTGCTCAATACTTACTGGCCACCCATTCTCACAAATGCTTTAAAAATTGTGTGTGTGATAAATATATATTATATACATAATGTTTGTTGTGTGTGTGTGTGTGTGTGTGTGTACATGTGCGCGGGTGTGACCCGTTTTGAATTTGCTCCTCATTTTGAAAGTAAAATGGTATAGAATAAAGTATAAATTACAGGGATTAACCGATTTTTCAATCATCGCAATTATTTATGGCCATGTTTAGGTTATTCGTGGGTTTTTCGCAATCTGCGGTTAACCGGAGAAATGTGTCCAGGCAATGGAGTCATGTACAGCGGCGTGCGCGCACGCGATCTACAATTGTAAAATCGTGATATTTCTCCTCATGATAACCGTGATTCTAAAATGAATATCGTGACATCCCTACGGTGGTGCCGTCATGGTCGGACTGAGCGCGGGGAGTATTATGTTTTTTTGCACGGAGCGCGCAAACGGAGCAGAGCAGGTGATATGAAGTGCACTGAACAAACCCTCAAGAGACGCCATGGAAACATTTAACAGGGATGAAAAGAAAGGCGAAGAGAGACGAAGATAATGAGACAAACTAAAGTCAACTGAAAGCAAATAACACGAGGAAATACGACAAAGCCTATGTAAGAGAGGCGGGTGTGTCTACTGTATCTTAAAATGTTAGCAGTGGACAGTATGACCCCAAATAAATGAAGGCGTCACTTAAAGACATTACACCCCAATCACGCCGATAAGTTATTTAATCGAAAGCGTGGCGAATATTGCCAGCAATCATCCCGCTTTATGAATGCTACTTCAGAAGACCAGCAAGAACTGTCAGCGTCTTACAAGGTGGCGTACAAAATTGCTCAGTGTTTAAAAAAAATCACACACAAAAACCACACGCACCATAGCGGAGGAGCTGATGCTGCCTGCAGCGTTACACATGGTCTCCGTCATGCTGGATGACAGAAGTGCTGCAAAAATAAAAAACTAAAATAAAACCCTCTGTCCAATGACCCTTTTGCCAGACATAAATGACATTGCTAACGATCTTCAAGAACAGCTGGTAGATAAACTCAAAGACAAACGTTTTGCCCTATAATTCGACGAAGCAACTGACGGCAACAAAGACTGTTTATCTCATGTACATTTTGACAAGACAAACTCCCTGTATGAGGATCTACTTTTTTGTAAATATGTCAGAAACAGAGCCACAGCTGAAGAGCTATTCAAAATGCTGGACGGCTTCCAGACTGAAAATGGGAGAACTGCATTGGTGTTTGCAGTGATTATGCAGACCAAAATCGCAACAGCATTTTCCTCGAGGGGCGACAGTGGAAAAACAGAATAAACAGTGTTCATAGGGACTTGGTAATGTCCCAGCATCCAAACTTCTTTGGGAAAATGTAGAACCCTTTAGGAATTCCATAGCGAAAGAGACAGCAGACTTCCTCGGACAGACAGGCGGACGCGAGAGTGGAGCTTGTCCCACTCAGGAGGAGAACCAATTCTTCGAGGCTGATGAAGAACCGTTCATATGGAGTAGAGACCGTTTCACCAGGCAGTTGAGGAGCATCTGGATCCACAGGTCCTCGATGTGCCTGCTCCACTCCCGTCAGAAAGTGGGAGAAGAAGAAGGAAAAGCAATGAACAAATTGCAAGTGAAATTAAATATAAAATGTTGTTTGATAGAAAAGTAGTAAGAAGCAGAGGATAGTGCTCAAGCTGCCATACTTCCCCCAGTATAGTTGCTCCTAGGGCAGCATAGCTGGGAACTATAGGTTTTTATTTCTGTTCCTAACTGGCCTGACCATAAGTCATTCGAACTCGCGACACTGCGGCCTGCAGCACATGGGGCCTGGCATGGGTGCTGCCGCCTTAACCTCGGCACCGGGCAGCAATATACTGACAATTTGTGAATAATAAATCTTTATAAAAACTGTATTTGTCTTCTGTGCTGCTCATGTTGCTGCTCATGCTGCTGCTCATGGATCGCTGCAAGTGATCTCCTTAAAATGGGGCCCCTATAGGTTATAGACCCCTGCTCTACATGATCTTTACCTGACCTGGAGTAGGTTACGACTTCAAGTTGTGTTACCATAGAGATGAGATCCAGCTTGGTAGAACAGGCTCCTGGTGATGTTTGGACCCATCTGTGTGTGTGCTCTTCAGGTGGAGGAGGAGGTGTTTGAGCAGGTCCTCTTCACAGCCCTGCAGTCGGACCTGTCCACGCCCTTCAGGACTCCAGAACAGCTGCACCTGCTGCTGGTGGCTCTGCAGCGCTTCCCTCACACACTCAAACCCAAGAAACTCAAGAAACTGCTGGGCTTCTCCACCATCATCAACCAGGACAACGTGCCCAGGTCTGACTCTCGCCTCCCTCTCTTCTCATTACTCTCTGGGACTGAACCCAATTTAAACGTGGACTAGATCAGTCCTAACTCAGGACTACAACCAGACCAAAATACTAAACAGGGCTCAAACTACCACTGATAACTCAGGGGTCATTTCCTTGAGACAAGACCAAATTTTGGCACAATTTATGATAAACTGTTGGGTTCAGCTCACTCGGGGGGGCCCTGGGACCAAGACCGCAGGGCCCCGAGACAAGACCTCTCCCTCTGTGTCGGCTCTCCCGCTGTGTCTCTCCTCTCCTTCTGTTTCTCCTCTGCTCCTCTCTTTTTCTCTCAGCTGCACAGACAGTAGGTGTGTAAAACATCTGTGGAGAACTGGCTCTTATACTGGGGCGGCAGTAGAGTGCTCGTCTTCTGATTCTGCTCCCGACATTAACATCCTGGTACAACAGTCAGATCCACTGGCTCACGGTTGGCGGTGGGATCGCAGCTGCCTCATGTGTTACTGTTGTTGTGTGTGTCACCATTGTCTGCTTACACTGGTGTGAATGGGTGACTGGTTCCTTCATCTAAAGCACTTTGAGTGCCTTGAAGATAGAAAAGCGCTATATAAATGTGACCATTTAGAGATTTCGGTAAATGAGGTGTTTCTAAAAGAAGACGCCCTCGTGTTACTGGTCACTGTGGGTCACTTCTGCACTCACATTTACCACGAAAAGTACATGGCTCAGAGTGAGAAGCCCATTTAAATTGTTACATCTTAATGTACTAAACAGAGCTGATACATGTCCGAGAGCTCTGAAAGCCAAGAGTCAGAGTTCCGTGTGTGCATACGCGTGTGTGTGTGTGTATACGCACGCACATACTATATAAAATATATATTTTTTAGTGTATATATGTGAGAATGTATATTTAGTGTGTGTATATATAATGTGTGTATATATAATTATGTGTATATATGTGTGTGTGGGTGGGTAGGTAGGTAGGTAGGTAGGTTCAATGAACAAATTCACAACATGGGAACGTGACTTGATGACAGATGCGACAGAGACATGCATAAAGAGCATCAGCCACCGGGGCTGCTCGCTATATATAGTATATGTGCAGATCTGAGTGCTGCTTTTGACACTGTCGATCATGGGACCCTCTTACAGAGACTAGAGGACTGGGTGGGCATCACTGGCACTGCGCTAAACTGGTTAAAATCCTATCTGGAAGACAGGAAGTTCTTTATCGAAATTGGTAACTGTGTCTCAGACCAGATGCCCCTGACCTGTGGGGTGCCCCAAGGGTCAATCCCTGGGACCCCTTCTGTTCAACCTCTACATGCTGCCGTTAGGTCAGTTGATACACAACGAGAATGTGTCCTATCACAATTATGCAGACGACACTCAGATCTATGTTTCACTGACGGCAGGTGAATATGGGACCAGTGGATTCACTCTGTCACTGCATCCAACAGATCAGTGTGTGGATGCAAAACAACTTTCTCCAGCTGAACTCAGACAAGACTGAAATCATCGTCTTTGGCCACAGAAACAAAGAGAAAGTGTTTAGTGTCACCTCCAGAGCCTCGCTCTAAAACCTACAAATCAAGTTAGAAATCTGGGGGTAATAATGGACTCAGACTTGAATTTTAACAGCCACGTCAAATCAATAACATCAGCAGCTTTTCACCATCTAAAAAACATTGCAAAATCAAAAGTCTAGTGTCTAAACCAGACCTGGAGAGACTTATACCATGCGTTTGTCTCTAGTAGATTAGACTACTGTAACGGCCTGCTCACTGGCCTCTCCAAACGAGCTGTAAAACTGCTGCAGTACATCCAGAACGCTGCTGCTCGGGTCCTGACTAGAACCAGGAAGTACGATCACATTAGTCCTGTGCTCAGGTCTCTGCACTGGCTCTCCTGTGGCTCAGAAGAATAGACTTCAAAGCAGCTCTGCTTGTATACAAGTCTCTCCATGGCCTAGCACCAAAAGTACATCTCGGACATGTTAGTACCTATACGAACCATCTCGGACTCTGAGGACCTCAGGGACCGGCCTCCTGCTGGTGAAATGCTTTCTCTTTTGCACTCTTCTCTTTTATTGTCTTGAACTATTTGACAGATCGCCTGAAAATGGCACTTTTAAATTAAGATTTTGTGATTTCTGCCATGTCTTTGTGATTTTAATGCATTTTTTCCTGTTGTGTGAAGCACTTTGAATTGCCTTGTGTACGAATTGTGCTCTCCATATAAACTAGCCTTGCCTTGCCCATAGTGTATGTGTATATATATATTTGTGAATATTAGTGTGTATGTATATGTGTGTATATGTTTATGCAAATTAAAAATGCGGCCAAATAGTAGTATATGTTTAATTTCTGTAACAAGCTCTTGTAAATGTTTTTCCATCATGTTTTGGCGTCCTAGCTAGTGAGATCGCAGTGTGGGAGTTGTGCGTGGGAGTTGTGCGTGGGAGTTGTGCGTGGGAGTTGTGCGTGGGAGTTGTGCGTGGGAGTTGTGCGTGGGAGTTGTGCGTGGGAGTTGTGCGTGGCGTGTGCGTGGCAGTTGTGCGTGGCAGTTGTGCGTGGCCCTGAGCCTCACCATGTGCTCTGTTTAGACTGACCGAGCTGTTGAAGACTGTGGCCAACTCTGTGAAGAAGGAGCACGTTCTACCTCCAGTCATGTTGGACCTGCTCAAACTGTCCCTCAAAGAAGACACTTATCAGCTCTTCTGGACCAAAGTCATCTCTGAGGGCCTGCTGAAGGAGCCCCCGGGGCCTTCACAGTGAGTGCCTCTCACTGTGGACTCTGAGTTGAGCGAGCAGTAGTGCTGAGTGTTGTTCTGTGTGCAGTTACCTGAGCTTCCGTCTGCTGGGGGCCGCTCTGCCTCTGCTGTCTGAAGCCCAGCTGAAGGAGGTGCTGAGGGGGGACGTGATGCGACAGTACGGCCTACACTTGGTCACTTCACAGGTCAGACTCGCATCATGCTTTAGAAGGGATGTAACCATATGCAAATCTCATCGCGGTGGTATTAACCAATAATTTTTATTGCGATATTGTGGGAAGGCTCACAGTACTATCGAAGGGCCCACTATATTGAGGTTTTGCTTACAATTAGTGGCGCGCCGATATGGACATTTTGGACCAATGCCGATGTTATGGGGAAAGCTTTGGCCGATAAGCAATATTGGGCATATATTTTCTAAATGGTTATTACACTTGTTTTTTTATATGTATATATTTTATTTGCATATTTTTTATCAAAGAAATAAGGATGAAATTTGTTTTTAAAATGTTTAGACCAGTTAGAACACATGATACCCTTCTTTACTCTTTGTCTAATCACAGTCTCTCCTCCTCAGACTGTGTCTGATCACACACAAACTGATTGTTCAAGAGGAAAACTAGTCAAATGTCTGAAAAAAACATTGTGTTTATAGCGAGTCGCGCTTATTTAAAAAAATTTGTTTCAAATCTTTCTCGAGCTTTTAAACATCTGTAACCTCTGTCCACGGAGCGGTTCTTTTCTTCCTGTTTCAGAAGGAACGGCAGCGTTAACTCTTTCATTACCGAGGAATAACATTGCAGACTGTGGTAGTTTTGGACTGAAACCGATATTACTCAATGACATGAATATCGGCGCACCCCTACCTACAATAACAAGCACAATAGCCATATTATCCTACCATTCATTGTTCAGTGATTAGTTTTCTGAAGTACAACCTCTACGTGTCAGGAACAAACAGCCTGCTGGAATAATGAAGAATATTAGGGTTGTAAATGCAGTTTGAACATGTTCTTGGTCTGTAAAGCACTTTGACTAAGGCCCTACTATGTGTTGTGCTCTATAAAGACTTCATAAATGAAAATATGAAGGTCTGATAAATACTCTGCAGTAAAGTTTATACTAAGGTTTTTGTCAAAAGTAGAGATTGGACATGGATTTATAGCTCTGGACTTTGTGCTGTTGTGAGGCAGTGGCGCTTTAAAGTTTACAGCCCGGACAGGACTTTTTTTCAGATGAATTCCTGGAACTTTGAGTGTAATTTTGACCGAGTCCTCTCAAGTATTTCCCTGAGTATTTAATAGCTCTATTAGTACCACGATGTTCTTCGACAGAGCTACTCTTTGTTGTCTTACTTTCTCCTCGCTTGTTCTCTTGGTAAAATCAAACCAAATCTGGGACTTCAAAGCTTTTGCACAGTCTCTGAAGTTAAATCCGTTTTGCCCCAGCACAAATTTATTTTAAAAGCATCTCTAAGGGGAAAATCACACCGCGGTGTGCCGTCTGCATCTAATTGTAGAGGGGTTAATCTCTGCAAAACAGCGTTGCACTGTTAGCTTTATCGTGATGGTGAAAAAGCGGTCTTAAACTTATGACAGTTAGGATTAGGATGCTCAGAATACATTAGGTAAGTGAGCAATAACTGGACCACCGCAAAGAATAATACTAATAATCAGGTACAGCACAGAGGATAGCCCTATTGTACAGTCATGCACTGAAGAGTGAAGAACTTCAGGCTTTTACCATCTTTATTTGTAAACCGGTCAGTGTTGCTCATGTAGGACCTTAAACAAAACCATATCAACTAATCCTCATGTAACATGTACAAATTATAGTTTGTAATTTGGAGGAGTTGGACTAATAAAGATATGGTTCGGCTCATGGAGGGAGGTGGAGTGTTTAAAACATGAAACCAGGAGAAAGTAATATGGAGCAGGATGTGTGGTATTGGAAAGACATACAGGGGATATTTACAGTATTTACATTCAAGATGGAGAGTCTGTAGATGTGACCTGGCTGATAGCTGTTACATTCCAGAGTTCTTTGGTGGCTGAGTAAGGTGTGAGTGGAGCAGGCAACAGCGCCTCCTATCGCACAGTAGAAGGTGGCGGACTTATGTGCGTTCATCTTAAATTCAGAACCACTGGATGGATGGATGGATGGATTGAATCTGGCCTGCATGAGACCGGACCAATACGTACGAATACATATGTTCAATTCAGCAGCTACCGTATTTTCCAGACTTTTAGCCGCTCCCCTATATAAGCCGCATCTGCTCTATTTAAAAAAAAAAACGATAATAAAACAATACATAGGCCGCACCTTTTGTATAGGCCGCAGAACTCAGAACCCCAGCGTCTCACCGTACATTCATTGATGTTAAGCTTGCGTGCAGCCCGCACGGTTTCCTAGCAAGATCGATGGCCTTCAGCTTAAAACTTGCTTCATACGAACTTCTTCGTTTGGGTTCCATAATGATGGGGCAAGAATTTGAAAATAATTTATAGTTGGTAATTTGTCGTCCGTGTTCTATTTGCTAGCTGAATAAAAAAGCAACATCTGCTTCTTTGCTTAACTTTTCTGTAGTTTTGATTCTAATTCCGGTTAGTTCGCCCCTAGCGGTGAAAGAAAAAAACCACAGAAAAGCCGCAGCCTCTAAATAAGCCGCATGGCTCAAAACATCTGACAAAAGTAGCGGCTAATGGTCCGCAAAATACGGTAATTAGCAAAGGAGCTTCAATAATTTGGCTAGCAAACTAGCTCCGGTAACCAAACAATTGAATGGACTCACAGAGTCCCTCTTTTTTTACAGCTCACAGTTGACAATGTGATATTGCATCAATTGGTAGCGGCGCCTTACAGTTGAGAGGATGTCAGTAAAGTTAACCGCAGTTTTAAGTGTAATATAGGTGTTAAACGATTAGCCCCTCACGCACGCACACAAATAATGCAATATTTCACACTATGTATTTGGGAGTAACAGGAAGAAGACAAAATAGAGAGGAAGAAGTGGAGGAACTACAAAAATGACCCGGGCTACATCCAGCTTTTGGCTTTATATGATTCTGTGCCGTGATCACATGAGTTGAATCTAAAATGACCACCTCTCACTTGCAGAAGCCAGGTCGCTTCCAGCTGGCCCCAGAGATGGACACGTACGTCTCAGCCTTCCTGCAGGGCTGTGAGGATGTGGACAGACAGATGGCCGTGGTGCTGGGCTTCTCGGCACTCTGTAACCAGGGCTGCCCTTTAGTGCCGCCCTCCTGGAGAGTCGTGCAGCACCTGCATCCACCCACACTGGACGCCTACGTGGCCTGGCTCCGGAGCATGTTCCTCCGGCCCCAGCTCCCCGCGCTGCTGGACGTGAGCACCAAGAAGCCCAAAGATGAGAAGGAGGACAGGTGAGGTGACTTTGGTGGGCATACTGCAGGAGACGCGTGCCTTTTTACTGCAAATCATTTTGGAATAATATCTAATTGCATTGAGAGATTTCAATTCCGTTTAGATTTTCTGTTTATTCTGCTTTAGTATTTTGGAACACTTGAAAATATGACC
Source organism: Chaenogobius annularis (assembly GCA_015082035.1). Lineage (NCBI taxonomy): Eukaryota > Metazoa > Chordata > Actinopteri > Gobiiformes > Gobiidae > Chaenogobius > Chaenogobius annularis. The sequence continues at coordinate 230,929 of BJKM01000589.1, read as the reverse complement.
TCCTTAATGCAATATGGCAACAAACTGTCATTATTCATTCAAACGTTTGCTTGTTTTATTTGATCTTAACAATAGTTTTTCTGCAAGTCCTTTATTGGCCTCACTCTGGTCTCAGTCCAGTTTATGCTGAAGTCACTGCCTTGTCAGGTGTAAACTCGTCTCACATCTAAAATCAAATCTGTGGACATGGATCCTCCCACCCAGGGGAAAGGACGCACTCAAACAATGACTTTAGTGGCTCAGGCAGCAGCTCTTGTGGCGTAGTAAAGGCTTGTCAAAGAAAGTAGAAGTGAAAGAGGATGCAATGTCCCGCCCTCTGGGGTCCTCTGGGGTCCTCTCGCCCTCTGGGGTCTCTCGCCATACTTACTCATGGTTCTGATTAAGCGATAAAGGCCTGTTAAATATGCGCTGGGCTTTCGCGAGGGTGGAAAGTGCTGATGTTTGTCCCCTCCGTGCGCATGTCTGGACACAGCGCAAATGTGCCCGATTTAACCATTATACCATTTTTCACATCATCGACTATTAAAGACCTAAATTTATCGAATTATTTCGATTTACCGCACAGTCCTACGATCAGGTGTCATCGTTTGACAAATCGTAGAGTTGGCTCTTGTTTTCAATATTGTTGCTAGGTAAGTTTTCGAATGAACTCTCCCTATGTCACATCTGCTGCCCATGTCCAACCAGGAAGTGACAAGGTCAAACTTTGGGAAATGTCGTTAAGTGAAATCTTGGAGTATAAATATAGTCATCCGTTCTACTTTTCAGTGACGTGCACTCACTTGCAGTCGGTGTCATTTAGCACAGGATTAGCCCCATTTCTTCAAAGTCTGAACTCACCAAACCATATGTTTTTACTGACAAGAGGACTGGCTGTGAAGCTCTCCATTCATAAAGATCCCAGCAGATCATTGACAATTAGAAATGACCTAGTACAAGAATCCCATGCATTTCAGAACATGTTTGCTGGGGTCTGAACTGCATGATGGTTTCCGCAGATATCGTTGTTTGGAAGAGAATGTGCTATCTTTGTAATGTGTTAATTAGATTACATTAGTTATTATTAATCCCCAATAATTGTGCCATATTGGAACTGGTAAATGGAATATCCAGAGCAAACTCCCTCAGAAAGGTTCCACTCTCTTCAGGGCTTGATCCTGTGAGCTTCTTGTCTTGAGGCAAATGTCCTTCCTTCTCTGGTCCCACAGGCAGGGCTCTGTCCACCGGCTGAGGAAGTGGATTGGCGCGCGCCTCGTAGCCCTGGTGGACAACCAGCAGCTGAAGAAGGACGAGAGCATGGTGATGGAGGTGTCCAGGTCAGTGACGGGCCCCAGCTCTGCCAGGGGCCATGTGTTTGGTCTATGTGAGAAGGCTCAACAATTATGGGTTGGATTTGCAATAAAATGAAGTAACTTTTATGACTAATCAACGTTTAATTTTGCTATTTATGTTTTTAAGATAAGATCACCTTTATTTGTCCCACAATGGGGAAATTCCAGGGTTGCAACAAAGATTAAGTACAGAAACAGATTAGGCACAGAAGTATAATAATAAAAACAGATCATAAGGACAGAAAATATTGCACAGGGATGATTAACATTATGTCACAGTATTGCACATGATTATGAAAGCTGAATGACACGTTCAGGACTAACTGTTTGTTGTAAAGTCTCAGCAGCAGAAGGAAAGACCTGTGAAACCTCTCCTTCAGCGAGGGTGGATCAGTCTGTCACTGAAGCTGCTCTCCAGAGCGGACAGAGTGTCCTGCAGGGGGCGACACTCGTTGTCCAGCATAGACTTAAGTTTAGCCAGAGCCCTTCTGTCCCCCACCTCCTGCACCGAGTCCAGAGCACAGCCCAGGACGGAGCTGGACTTCTTGATGACTTTGTCCAGCTTCTTCCTCTCCCTCTCTGTGATGCTGCTGCTCCAGCAGACCACACCGTACAGGAGGGCTGACGCCACCACCGAGTCGTAGAAGGTCCTCAGGAGTGGCACTGTCACTCCAAAGGACCGGAGTCTCCTCAGGAGGTAGTCGACTCTGGCTCTTCCTGTAAGTCTGTGTGGTGAGTCCAGTCCAGTTTGTGGTTCAGATGAACATCCAGGTACTTGTATGAGTCCACTCTCTCAATGTCCCTTCCCTGGATGTTCACTGGTGAGGGGGCAGCAGAGTGGCATTGTCATCGTCCGTGATGAGTCCGATGATGGCAGAGTCATCAGAGAACTTCTGCAGGACACAGCTGTCCACGCCTTGTCTGAGGTCTGCAGTGTAGAGGGTGAAGAGAAAGGGCGCAAGGACGGTGCCCTGGGGCACCCCCACACTACGAGTGTCACAGCGCGGTCAGGCTTCTCCATGTGAGAGAGAGAGCGGTGCAGCAGGGAGATGATTGCGTCCTCCACTCCAATGCTAGGGGGGCAACAGACATCGTGGCGACAAAAACACGCAATAATCGAACGAAAAAAAAGTCGAATCAAAGCGGAGCCAACGCGTGTCTAAGCCCTGGCCTTACAAAGATATATAGAAAAATTACAATAAATAGACCAGAAAAAAGGTTGGAGAAAAGGGAGAGCGTTGCAACGAGCAGCCGGCTCTCGCCAGCGCCAGAAGTAACCGCTCATGCCTGAATATTTAAGAATATACAGTATCTTAATTATTTTTTGGTTATCGTGGCATAAAGTAGTTTCAATATGATCTATAAAAGGTGAACAATGTAACTTTTCTTTTGAGGGTCTTCTGTCTGCTTGTCTCCATGCAGATGTCTGTAATGTTCCACAGTAAACTGTATCTAGCTTGCAACTACAAGTGATCAACAACCTGTACAACACACCTGCAGCCGTTTGCACAGTTGTTATAATGACGGGATTTTGATTTATTTGTATTGTGAATTGCGGGGGCCGACCATCCCTAGCCATCCGATTTGGCTATCTAGACAAAAAGTAGTAATACAACGAAGTAGCCTTTGCTGCAGTATAGCTAAATTTCTCTTGCTGTCCCTGCGCATTAGCCTAATATGTAGGTTGGTTAGTGTGTTGCACATATGTGTTGTCACACAAGGTTTTTATACTGTTAATCCCATAAGTGTACTTCATTCAGTGCTTTGAAGTATCTTGATTTGCAGAAGAGGAGGTAGACGTTTTATTGTTTGTGTTTCATTCATGTCTTTTCCAGGGAAAAAGGTGGTGACTCTAACGTTTCAGCACTGTAGGTGTCAGATACATGTGATTTGCATGTTCAGACTGCAATCTTTGCATGAAAATAATCAGGTCCAGGTCACATTAGGGCATGAAAATACGATTGGATCTGCAGTGTGAACATACCCTTAGAGTCCATGTGCTCCTATGTCCTCTCCAGGTTCCTCCTGTTCCACGCCTTCTTCAGAACCACAGCGGTGTGTGCAGAGGTGCCAGAGAGTGCGGAGGAGCTGTCTGTGCCGCTGCAGGATGACACCAGGGCTGCACTGGCCAACTCCTTCTTCAGGTACAGATCCAGGCCCTTGCCCTTCTCACTCTATTCCGTGTAATCTCATGCATCCAGGAGTGATCCATCATAGGAAAAGTTTCAAAGGTAGTCATCTGAACAATGTTTTAAAAATATGTAGAGTGTATGCTCAAGCACTCCACGATAAATGCCATATGAGAGGGTAAATTGTGAATGTGTGCACCTTTACGTTCTAACTTCTTACTTTAGAGCACCTCTGTATTATTTGATGTATTCGCTTTGTAAAGTGTTTACAGTTCTTTGAACTGACATTGTGCTTAAATAAAATGAAAATAAATCGAGACGTTTTGACTTCTATCCGAAAGTCATTTTCAATCTAAGGAGTTGATGAGATTTTTAAAAATCTATTTCCATGACGATTTACACTCTCTATGGGAATGAGGTGTTATTCTGGCTTTGGCTAATCTTTGCATCATGTTCAGTGTGGTCAGGGAGCTGGGATTACAAGCATGAACGAAAGAAAACGCCGTTTAGACCAGTGCTTCTCAATGATTTTCTCACACACAAAACACTTGGCGCCCCCTACTCTCCACCGCAACTATAAATCTGGTAGGCGTTTTTTATACGCCCTCTGTAGTATCATTTGTCTCTAAAATTGCTATAAGTCCACCTCTTTATAACACTGTATCCTTATTAATGTTAAAGGAAAAAAAACAAAGAATCATTTTGTTCGGGAGACTTTTGTTTGTCTCATTATCATCTTCTCTCTTGCCACGCTCAGTCTGACGATGACTGCGCCACCGTAGGGATGTCACAATATTCATTTTAGAGTTGCGATTATCATGAGAAATATCACAATTTTACGATTATTCACGATTAACAGCAAAAAGAAAGGAAACAGAGTATTTTTTTTCTGTTTAAACTTTCAAATATTCCTGTGAGAGGAAAATTTTGTTTTTATATCAACGAACTTCCCCTTTGATACATCCATCCATCCATCCATTTTCTACCGCTTGTTCCCGTTAGGGGTCGCGAGTGACTGGAGCCTATCCCAGTGCCTTTGGGCCTTAGGCGGAGTACACCCTGGACAGTGGCCAACTCGTCGCAGGGCCCCTTTGATACAGCATATTCATTTAAAAACAAAATATAATGGCCACAAATGGATTATGTAATATAAATGAAATCTTATTGGCCCCTCATTGTAGCTCTTTTAAGCATATAGAATTTATTAGTGAGATGAGCTCCATGGTAATGCTCGGGGGAGGAGCTTGAGACTTTGAGAAAGTTACTTTCCTTTGGCTCACGTCAAAAACAAATGGATTTTTGAAGAATAAAAAAGCGTTTGATTACACTCTGGAACTCTCCCTCCCTCCTTTGAGCTTTTGCGTTCCATGGCTTCACTTTCGGCTCGGGCTGAGCAGCCGCTTTGCGCTCCAGCTCAGTCAGCGGTGCGCCCCCTCGCTCTGCCCCGTGTAAACTCATGAAGCAGCGGCATAAAAAAACTACTCACGCTGACTGTAGCTCGCGCTGTTCACTCGCACTAATGTGGACCCTGTGTGCAACGGACCGGGTCGTTTAGCGCCTTTATTCAATCTTCAGTTTCAGTTTAGTTTATTAGGACAATGTGCAGTTTCATTAAAAATATGTCTGCACCAGATTTAGCTTTAAGCTAATTTCCATCTGCAGTCCTCACAAAAATACATTACAACAAGTATAAAGTGCAATACAAATATAAGTGCTTATCTCCAGACCTCACAATCTAAAATACAGTACAATGAAACAAATGTAAATGAACAATAAAGTGCAAATACAAATACAATCTCCAATCCTCTCTATAAAATACAGTACAATAAAACGATAAAATGTGAACAAATACTAACTCCAGTCCTCACAGTATAAAATGCACGTGCAAAATACAATAAAGTGCAAATACAAACATAAATACATTACTTTCTTACTTTAATAAAAAGCCTCATACCTGATTTGTACTATTGTTTTGAGGGCCATTGCCAAAGAAGATACCACGAGGGTAACGTCTGTTTGGCCGACTACGTCCGGTATTAGTGCGAGCAGGACTGACTGTCCAGGAGCCAGCTTTTTACAGCTCGAGAAAACGATAGAAAGTCAGCCATGTCTTTGATGTGACTCCGGAGTCTGTTCCACTCCGTCACAGCTTTATAAGAAAAAGCTGATTGGTGAGGAGGCAGTTCTCCTTTTTGGGAGATCGCAGTCTCCCCTCGAAACAGACCTCAGCACTCGGCTGGTGAGCCGAGCGCAGAGGCTGGACGTATGTCTGTAGAGGGGGCGGGGCAGCGTCATGGTAAGATTTTTATGAATATCAGACGAATATTGGAGTAGTTGATCAGATTTTCAAAAGCTAAGCAATTTGTATTTTATAAGTATATGACAGTGATGGTGCCTTCTTGTTGACATGCTGGGCTGCGTGTGTGCGCACGGCGCTATACGTGACTCGTGTTGCCTGGACACATTTCTGTGGTTAACCGTGGCCATAAATAATCGCAATGATTGCCGATCACTTTCTCAGCAGAATGCACAATGCGCTGTAGTCTCTGTTTGTCCCTGGCTGTGGCTCCAGCGTACCACACGGTGATGGAGGAGGTGAGGATGGACTCAATGATGGCCGTGTAGAACTGCACCATCATCTGCACTGGCAGCTTGGCTTTCCCTCAGCTGCCGCAGGAAGTGCTCCCTCGTGCTGGGCTTCTTGATGAGGAAGCTGATGGTGGGCTCCCACTTGAGGTCCTGGGTGATGGTGGTGCAAAGGAAGCGGGAAGAGTCCACGGTGGTGATGGGGAGTCTGTCATGGTGAGGGGGGCCTGGGGGGTTGTGACTTTCCTGAAGTCTACGATCATTTCCATTGTCTTCTGGGCGTTGAACTCCAGGTTGTTTGCCGCTGCACCAGGAACACCAGCCTGTCCACCTCCCTCTGTAGACCGACTCATCCCCGTCTGAGATGAGCCCGATGAGGTGGTGTCGTCCACAAACTTGATCAATTTTACGGAGTCGTGGCTGGAGCAGAGGAGAAAGTACACAGCCCTGTGGAGCTCCTGTCCTGATAGTCCGACTGTCTGAGACATTCTTCCCCAGCCGCACGCACTGCCTCCGATCCGTCAGGAAGTCAGTGCGCCCCCTGCAGGTGGAGTCAGGCACGTTGAGCTGGGAGAGCTTGTCCTGGAGCAGAGCAGGGAGGATGGTGTTGAATGCAGAGCTGAAGTCCACAAACAGGATCCTGGCGTAGGTTCCCGGGGAGTCCAGATGCTGCAGGATGAAGTGGAGTGCCAGGTTGATGGCTTCGTCTACAGACCTGTTGGCTCTGTAGGCGAACTGCAGGGGGTCCAGCCGGGAGGAGGTGAAGGACTTGAGGTGGGGCAAGACCAGGCGCTCAAATGACTTAATGACTACAGGCCAGTGGCACTGACATCTGTAGTCATGAAGTCCAGTGATCCGGGGCTTCTTGGGGACAGGGATGGACGACTTGAAGCAGGCTGGGACATGGCATGACCCCGGGGAGGTGCTAAAAATGTCTGTGAAGACGGGGGACAGCACTCCTGCTCAGTGTCTTAATGTGGCGGAAGAAACACCGTCTGGTCCAGCAGCTTTTCGGGGGTTGGATTTCCAAAATAGCCTGTGAACATTTGGGTTTGGGTTGGCGTAGGTGGCCACCGTGGGGGAAGGGGTGGTCACATCAAACCTGGAGTAGAAGGTGTTAAGTTGCTCAGCCAGTTTTCAATTGTCTGCAGCAGGGGGGGGCTTGTGGTTGGTGAGGAGCCGGAGTCCCCTCCACACGGAGGCGGGGTTGTTAGAGGACTGCTGCTTCAGACGCGTATTGTACTGTGATCTCGCTCGAGAAACCTCTTTGCAAAATCCATACTTTGCATCTTTTTAGCGCCCTCTGTCTCCAGCCCTATGCGCTGCCTCCTTCTGCTGCCTTAACTGCCTCAGATTTGGAGTGAACCAGGGTTTGTCATTATTGAAAGTGACTTTGGTGTGTGTTGGTATGATGCTGTCCTCACAGAATGGAATGTATGACGTCACAGTGTCCGTGTACTCATCCAAACTATCTGTGGCAGCTCTGAAAACCTCCCAGTCTGTAATGTCCCAACACGCGTGTAGCTCCTCCGCTGCCTCATTGGTCCACTTCTTAGATTTCCTTTCTGCAGTTTTTGAGAGCTTCAGCCTCTGTCTGTGAAGATCAGGTGAACCATGGCGTGATCTAGAAAGCAGAGAGTCAGCGCGAGCCACGAGCCGAAAAGCCTTGGCATCCATTTTCGAGGCCATCTTGGATTTAAAAAAAAAAACCTAAACCAAAACACTCACTTTCATTGGTCTGAGCGGTCACGTGCTGTGTCGCTACTGCTTAGGGCCATAAGCAGCAATTAAGGCGTACAATATACATAGCGGTTCATGCCCAAAACATGCAAAGAACCCACTTTCTGACCCACAAAGAGATCTGAAGTTGGAGGGAAAACAATTCACTAGGCAAAAAAAAAGGCCCGGTGAGGCGAGGTCAGTTGAACATTTTCACCTGGGTATGGTAAACAAGATGCCCACTTTGGGCTAATATATTTTTTCATTCATTCATTTTCTACCGCTTGTTCCAGTTACGGGTTGCGGGTGACTGGAACCTTTCCCAGTGACTTTGGGCCGGGTACATCCTGGGCCGGGGCCAGCTCGTCACAGGGCTAACCTCTCTGCCACCGTGCACAGGCTAATACATGTCTCCAGTCATGTCCAGGTCCCACCTATTGAAAAAATGGATATATACTGAGATATCTAAAAGATTTTCACCAGAGCCCTGCAGAGATGGGTGCTCTCTACGGCGCCATCTTGGATCTCCCCCTGCAGCATCTATTCATTAATAAGAAGTGGGCCGTACTGATATTACTTCCTGCTTCCGAAGAGTGCAGACGCTTCCCTGCTTGCTCCTGCTTGCTTCAGCTGCTTTCCTTATTTATTTTGCTTTTAAATCAGTTTTTGTCTTCCAAACATTTTTTATTATGACTTTTTTAAGTCAACCAAGGATTTAAAGAACATTTTTCGAGTTTTTAATCAACAGAATCTGATTGGACCCAGCGACTAATGTCCGTGAGAAGAGAAACAAACTCTGTACTTGTTGGAAATTTTCAGACAAGAATTCATAGAGCTACAAGCACGGAGTATTTGCTTTGGAATCTGAAAAAGGACTGCACGATAAATCCCTGTGTCATCCAGTGGTAAGAAAGTCCTACATTTTTTACAGAAAACAGCTACTTTTCAACCCAAACCGGACTGACTGTTTCGTTTCCCAAAACTGTTCAAGATCAGGAACAAACATCGTGGAACAAAGTCGGTTTGAAGCCTAAAGCAATACAAGATCAATGTAACGCCACCGCCTAAAATACAGCTTACAAACAGATTTTTACCACTTTCAAAGACTGAAATAATGACAAGGGAAAATTGGAAGACAGAGACAGAGAGAGAAATCTGTGCCTAACGTCAAGGTCGTCTTGATTGGGGATGGTAGCGATCAAGTTCACGTGATGCAATGAAAAAATGAAAACACATTCTTTTCCCAGCGCCCACAGTCACTGAGATTACGTCATGCATTTCTAATGTTTTAGCCACACTAAAGGAGTTAAAACGCTGATATGTGCATGCTGGGGCAGTGAATCACAACGACGCGAAGAGACTGAAGTGTTTGCCACAAGAGACTTCTTGGAGTTATTCGGCGTGCTTGATAACATGGAAATAAAAACATTCATAAAGTGAACCTCTTCCAAACATTGACAGGAAGATAAACAAGTTTAGCCGGCTGCTTCAGCTGAATCACAATGGCTGTCCAAAGAGTGTGCAACAAGAGAATTGCACTACATTGAGAACTTCTATCTATTCTGGAACGAGAGGACCTGTTTAAGAGAAAATGGCCACACGGTCTGTAGAGGTGAAGTGGGGGTGCTGACAGAGGAACTACTGCTCCAATCGGTCTGAGGCATTGGACCTGGGCTGGACAGGGTCCTGAGCATATAGTTTAGAGCAAGAGGGAATGAGAGAAAAATTCCTGCTCCATCAGCCCAGAGACCGAGCCAATGTTTCAACATAAGCAGCCACCAACAACCACAGCTCACCAAAGGATTTATTGAGCAGCGCGCTCACACCAACAGCAAAGATTCAACTCCAAGCTGCTCCACGACTTCACCTCCACCGCCCCAGCGAAGGACTCATCTGCAAGCAGCACCACAACAATCTTCACCACGGCTAGCGCAGGAGTCATTTTCAGTTCTTTGCCCGCCACGTCCTCATCAAGGCCTTGGATCCCATCTGTGGGGGCCGGCAGTATCCGTGCCATCGCCCCTGCACTCAGAGGCAGCCCTGGATCCCCCTGCAACATCTAACTCCCACTACAGATTCTTCACTCTCTTTCCATCTCATCACCTCCCCAGGGGTCTCCAGCCATCTTGAACATCTGAATCAATATCAGGCATTACGATGGCTCCACTCACGCCTATATAGCAGATCAACGAAGTTCTGATATCAATGATGATAACTCTCCGCTGACTGTTGCTACACAGATAGACAAAATCAACCAAAACCCACCCTTGCCGTGCTGTCAGTCACACACATAAACAGGCTTAGAGCAGGCCAATTTCGTGTGGAAAAGTCTCAGCCACTGAGATACGCTGATAACTTACGACTCGTCAAGACATCAGCTCATCTTCTCTTCGCCTACAATGGAACCGAACGCGAGAAAAAAGAGGTTTCCACAAACACAGAACCGCCTCTGGATAGTGAGTAGATGGGTCGCGACGATTGAAAAAACGTTTTTGCGAAGATGTTTCAAAACTTGGATTTTATCAAGCATCATTTCATAAGAAAACTATTTTTAAAAGTCTGCCAAAATTGCACAATCGATAAATAAAAAACGATAACTTGCAGGTGTAGACTCCTTCCACAACAAAGTAAGAAAAGCGATGAGATTATCTTCCTGCTCTTGGAGGCGTTGAAATTTTACAGTCCAAACACTTTGTGGCCTACACAGCAATGTACATCTGCACATGAAACACACTACTAAATGAGACCTGGACATCGCCCTAAAAATCGCTAAAATCTGATTCTATCACTTGGTGAAGATACCATATACTCACACTATCCTGAGATCTTCATCGCCAATATGTTGAATTATTATCATCCAAAATTCCGATACAAGTTGAAGTAGGGCAAAGCACATGTTGGAGAAATAATCAAAATGGTTCGCGTTGACCAATTTATATGTGCGATTTATATGTTAATAAAATTTTAAACTTTAGGAAACCACGACAACCTCTCCTGTGAGCTGTGCTTCCTACTCTTTGATAGAAGAAAAAGAAGCATCATGTCCTTCCCTTTTTGACCAAACTGCACCATCTGTTTACATTTCCATTGTAAGTGCTTAACTAGTACTTACTTCAGCTCTCGCTCACGTACACACACGCTTCAACACTCAGAGGGTGACATAATATTAATTATTAAACATAAATAGCAACAAAAATGTTGCGTAAGTACAACTAACGGAACGTGGAAGAGCTGCTGCTCAGATGGATGATCTTTACAGCAAGGCATAATACTGTCTGATGTCACAGATATTGACAACATTGTTGATCATCATGCTAGATATATCCCCTTGACAGCATCTGACGGCTCACATGTCTCTACTAGATATCACATATAGTCTGTACATATGTTTGTCTTGTTGAGTTCTCAACACTTTGACAGTCGAGATAAGAGTGTACCGTTGCATTTTGTATCTTGCTCTGTGTTATACAATTCACTAATACTCCTATTAAATCGCTTTATGTTTTTGAAGGAATCGTATCTTCTTCTGAGCTTTTTTATCTCTCTTGATAATCTTGTAATCGGATCATCTGTCTGTTCTGTTGAGTGTCTGTGAATGCGGTGTCGCACGTTTGTTCTATGTATTTTTGTTTTGATATTATGTTATTTTGTTGGTTCAAGTTGACAAAAAGACTATTACACAATATAGAGAACTTATCAAAGTGATAATTCTACAGTGTACAGACTAATTTTCGTTGGGCACTTTGAGAGGCCCTATTAATTTTAATTCCCATATTTTTTCATCTCAGTACTTCTTTCATGTTTTGAATAACTGAAAGTCGAGGTAAAGAACAAAAGGGAGGAGGTGATGTCGTGCTTTTGTTAGAGATGAAATAAGTTACCCACAGGTTGTCCTTTGGGGTGTTTTCTTAACATTTGCGTTGTCATATCCTTTAAAATTGAGCATAGGGAAACAGTCTCCATCCCCATTCTCTTCATTGTTTAATACAAGCCTCCTCGCTACTGCAAGAAGGTTTTTATTGATGAATTTACTGAGATTGCTTTCAGTCGTATGACGTAAACAGACCTTTTTGATGGTTGTGTAGAGTTATTAAACAGGTGATTTCAATAGTTGCATGTTGGGTACATATTCTGTGCTACAGGGGAAAACGCTAAAGAGCTTCATGCTGTCTCTTGAAACTTTTCGGTCTTACTCAAACACTGTGAGCGGCCCACCACGAGCAGAGGGCGCACTCTGAGATCTTCTAATTACAAAAGGGGTTAATTATTTCAAAGCGTCAATGTGGTAAATGTTCGCATCTGTCTAATCATTTGTGTGTCTCTCTTTTACCTGTACTGTTTTTCCCAACCACGGGCTGGTCCTGCCTCAGTTGTCCGTTCGAACGGAGTGACACATAACATTACAGTCAGCACGGTTTTGCAAACTGCTTATATGCGAAATGAGTATAACTTTGAAAATGTCTCATGTTCTAGCCTCGTAATATGATTTGATGAACCTCTTTACAATCTAGTGTTTTGAATGTTCTCCGGACACCATTGTCCCTAGTGAAGGCAAAATTGTTAAAAATAAGCAGTGAAGGTGCCATGGTGAGAATGGATGATTCGGTTCAGTGCTGCTACAGAAAAGTGTATGTGCGCGGGGCCGACCGAAATGGCGCAAGTCGAATGCTCCAAGTTCAGAAAGAGATTTACAGAGAGTAAGTTTTGTACATGTTACAACCTCATTTTATATGTAAGAACTAGTGGAAGTGATATTTTTCTGAAATAATTGAAAGCCTGCAGTAACAACTCGCGGTGTTCCTGTTAGCCACAAGTCAAAACAGAATGATACAGACCCACTCCCAGCTCAGCTGCTCGTTATGAACCTCATTTTCCAGACAATCCAAGTAGTACATGAGTTTGCATTATTCTTTAATGACAAAAAGTGTCAGGCATTTAAAAAACTGCTATCATTCCACAATGCAAAAAAAACCCTCAAACCACCTACACACTTAGAGCTGACTCACTTTGCACCTGTAACTGACAAAACTGTCCAAGAGATCATCACCAGCCTGAGTTCCATTCTACATGCTGCCTCCATGTGTTGCCTCCAGATTTCTAAAGTCTGTGCTGAACAGTTTTGTAGCACCACTCACTCAAATCAGTTAACAATGTCGCTTCAATCTGGAACATTCCCAATGTCTTTTGAAAACTGAGGTCATAAAGCCTCTCCTAAAGAAAGAGCAGTCTTGATGCCCGCAGTACTGGAAGTCATTACCGGCCCATCTCTAATCTGGCCATTTTGGGGCAAAGTCCTTGAAAAGGTTGTTACAAACAGCTCACTGATTTTCCTCTTCATAGAACAACTCATTTGATGTTTTCCAGTCAGGTTTTAAGACCTCATCACAAGCACTTGAGACTGCTGTTGTCAAGGTGACAAATGAACATCCACCTGAGACACTGAACGCCGGGCAAAGCCTCAGTCTTAATTCTGTTAGATCTGAGTGGCTGCTTTTGACACTGTTGAGCTCATGGGACCCTCTTACAGAGACTAGAGGACTGGGTGGGCATCACTGGCATCTTAGCACTAAACTGGTTAAAGTCCTATCTGGAAGACAGGAAATTCTTTATCGAAATTGGTAACTGTGTCTCAGACCAGATGCCCTGACCTGTGGGGTGCCCCAAGGGTCAATCCTGGGACCCCTTCTGTTCAACCTCTACATGCTGCCGTTAGGTCAGTTGATACGCAGCGAGAATGTGTCCTATCACAATTATGCAGACGACACTCAGATCTATGTTTCACTGACGGCAGGTGAATATGGACCAGTGGATTCACTCTGTCACTGCATCCAACAGATCAGTGTGTGGATGCAAAGCAACTTTCTCCAGCTGAACTCTGACAAGACTGAAATCATCATCTTTGGCCCACAGAAACAAAGAGAAAGTGTTAAGTGTCACCTCCAGAGTCTCGCTCTAAAACCTACACATCAAGTTAGAAATCTGGGGGTAATAATGGACCCAGACCAGTCAGATCAATCACATCAGCAGCTTTTTACCATCTAAAAAAATTGCCAAAATCAAAAGTATAGTGTCTAAACCAGACCTGGAGAGACTTATCCATGCGATTGTCTCTAGTAGATTAGACTACTGTAACGGCCTGCTCACTGGCCTCTCCAAACGAGCTTTAAAACAGCTGCAGTACATCCAGAACGCTGCTGCCCGGGTCCTGACTAGAACCAGGAAGTACGATCACATTAGTCCTGTGCTCAGGTCTCTGCACTGGCTCAGAGAATAGACTTCAAAGCAGACATGTTAGTGCCATATGAACCATCTCGGACTCTGAGGACCTCAGAGACCGGCCTCCTGCTGCGGTGCCCAGAGTCAGGACTAAACATGGGGAATCTGCGTTTCAGTTTTATGCAGCTAAAATCTGGAACAGTCTTCCTGAGGATGTGAGACAGGTTCTACTCTGGCAATGTTCAAATCTAAACTAAAGGCTGTGCATATGACTGAAATGCTTTTTTTTTTTTTTTTTTTTGCACTCTTCTCTTTTATGTCTTGAACTAAGATTGTGATTTCTGCCATGTCTTTGTGATTTTAATGAATTTTTTCCTGTTGTGTGAATCACTTTGAATTGCCTTTTGCGTACGAATTGTGCTCTACAAATAAAACTTGCCTTGCCTACTGTACTGTACTAATTCTATGTCTATGTGCCTTACACTCTAGCTTGCTGCTGTCCCTGCACCACCTGCCCCAGGAGCAGTGCGCAGAGGAGGACGGTGCCCCCCACAAGAGGCAGCTAGGTGTGCGGGCTGACGGCAGCATGTGGATCTCTCACCTGTTTGATTTTGCCCAGAAGCTCCTGCAGCAGCAGCATGTGGAGCCAGGCCCCGCGTTTGGCGCCACGCAGAGGGAGGCTTGGGACAGGTACTTTTAAATTTACATACTGTAGGTGTGGTCAATAGTGACAGAAATGTATATCTTGCTGTTTTTTGAATATGAATTTTTCAGAATATATTTAGGACATTATTAGAATCTACTAAAATGTGTCTGCAAATGTCTTTTTGAGGTTTGCACAAAAACTTGGAACTCCCAACAATTTGGATAAACGCTCTGAATGGGCGGTCCCTTACACACGGAGGTCCATACTAGTGCAAGTCAACTGAGCAAGCTCCAGTCAGCGCTAGTACAGTGGTTTTATACCCACTGCTTCATGAGTTTACACGGGGCAGAGCGAGGGACCGCACTGCTGACTGCTTGTTGAGGCAAAGCGGCCGCTCGGCGCAAGCAAAAAAGGGAGCCACGGAACACACAAGCCCGGAGGAGGAGAGGAGAGGAGGGGGGGGAGAGGAGGAGGGGAGGAGAGGAGGAGGGGGAGGAGAGGAGAGGGAGGAGAGGAGGAGGGGAGGAGGAGGAGGAGGAGGGGAGGAGGAGGGAGGAGGAGGAGGAGAGGAGGAGGGAGGGGAGGAGGGGGAGGGGAGGGGAGGGAGGAGGAGGGGAGGGGGGAGGGGAGGGGGAGGGAAGGAGGGGGAGGGGAAGGGGAGGGGGAGGGGAAGGAGGAGGGGAAGGGGAGGAGGAGGGGAAGGGGAGAGGGGGAAGGGAGGAGGAGGGGGAAGAGAGGAGGAGGGGGAAGAGAGGAGGAGGGGGAAGAGAGGAGAGGGATTGAAACTATTTGGCTCCCTCCTCCCTGAGTAGCATCCGAATGCCTCGGGCGTCTCCAGGGTTTCAGCAGATCATTATAAACAACAGGAAGGTTGGATAGAATACACTACATTGCTCTGTTTCTGTGAAGGCATCTTGTCCTTAGGGTGAACCAGTTTTTATATTAAAGTGTTGCCTGGTTTGAAATTAACAGGGACTTTGTGTTGACAAAATACCAGATAATTTCATGACAGTATCAGGTTGTTTTATATACTAGAACAAATGTGACTGCAGACTACTCTAAAAGTAGGCTGCAATATAAAGGCTGCCATGTGGCAATCAAATTAATGTCCAAAATGTGTTTTTATAATGTGACTGTCTATTGGCACACTCAGAGGCAAGAAGGTTTGCCCACTCCTGCACTAGACATTTCTGACTCTTTGAGATAATTTTTAATGCTTTTAATTATTGGTGATTTCACCCACTTAAAGTGAGATTGAACAGCATTCTATAGGTCAGTGGTAAAATGTGGCAGAAATCTTCATTGTGCTACAATTTTGAATGTCTACAATTTAAAAAATAAAGATGCCTAACTGTTTCATTTTTTGTTCTTTTAAAAGTGTTTTCAAATCCTTCCTCATGTTCAGCTGGAGAGTGTGAACCCTGTGTAAAGTTCGAGCTTGTGCCCTCAGCCTGCTGGTGTCAGTGTCCAGCCTCAGGAAGAAGATGAAGAAAACTTTGAGCCCAGAGAACAAGGCCTTCCTACAGCTCTTCCTACTGGTCGGCATGTACCTCTTCAAGGTGCTTCTCTACTCTGTGCACACACACTATTCTGTTTGAGATGTGTGCGAGAGTCTAAAGGAGCCTGTGTGTACACTGTGTACTCTGTGTGTACTGCAGGCCCCTGACGAGCTACTGGACATAATCCGCGACCTGCAGAGCTGTGTGGAGCGTGCCCACAAGAAGAAGCGGCGCAGCAAACCAGGTGAGGACTGAGATTTGGGGAGGAATATGATGGTCATCTCATCATTTAGTTAATTTGGGATTTGAGCGAGCCTTGATTTCAGCACAATGCCTCTACACTTGTGGAAGTTAAGACAATTTGCACCCAGGGACTGGACTGACATCGTAACAGACATATGGAGTCCGAATGTGATTTTTCCAAGACTTTGGACTTGATGACTCCATAAGATTACTGTACTTCAAGACTACAAGCCGTTACTTTTTCCCCACGCTTTGAACAATGCAGCCCATAACGTTGCGGTTGATTTATATTTTTTGTTTACTGGCTAGCGGCCACCAGGGGGAACCCTATTAGTGGACAGTGGTCATTGTCCAGGGGACACATCGTGTATCTTTATTTTAATCTTCAAAACGCTGTGCGTTTTATTCCAGTCAGACTCATATTCATGGACAAATTTGTCTAATGAGGAAGTGAATCTTGACACGGTGAAACGCAAAGACACGCGCAGTGCGGACATGCGATATACGGCGGTCTGCAGTTTAGAACCTGCCGTGTTGAAATGAGACTTTCTTGGCCAGACCTGACCCGAAGGTCAAAAGACAACCCTGCATCACTTCTGTTGTCCATATTTCTGTGTAAATATCTCATGTTACAACGTAACACTGACTCGCTAAGCACAAATTCAGGAGCAGATGATTCTGATTCTGAGATGTGAAGACACAGACTGTTCTTTTTCGTTAAACTTCAAAATGCTGTGTGTATCACAATCCAACTCACTGAGAAATAAGTCTAATTAGACCTGCGGTGCACTGCGAGACCCCCAGTTCAAATGACAGGCGCATCACCACCGCGTTTGTTTAAATATGTCATGTTACAACGTGGGCACCTGCGGCTTATTGACAGGTGCGGCCCGTGTATGTACTTTTTTCTTAGTAAATATCGTTGGCGCGGCTTTAATTCAGGAGCGCTGTACAGCCCGAAAAGTACGTTGTGTACTAAATTCTGCTGTTTTGAGATGTTTGAGTAATATTGTATAGACCTTGTCCCTCTCCTGATCTCTAACTGCTTTGTTCCACCTTGTCATTAGATTAGACTTGGTTTTTTTTTTAACAAAGTGTGTGGTGGGTCTTAGGCGAGGACCAGGAGCCCGCCTGGGTGGAGGTCCTTGTGGAGCTGCTCCTCTCTCTTCTGTCTCAGCCCAGCAGACACATGCGACAGGTCTGCAAGATGGTCTTCTCCTCTGTCTGCCCTCATGTCACCCAACCCGCCCTCAGCGCCATCCTCAAAGTAAGTCCCTTCTGCACCAGCACACCACTTGACTATAAAAAAAATAAAATCGTAGTTGTATTTTGGTAATGGAAATGGTTCTTTGCACTATACAGACTCTAAAACATAAAAAAATCATCTTCTTCCACCTATCTGGGGCTGCGTCGTGGGGGCAGCTGGGTGGACTGGCATACGGGATTTTCCCGGTGAGCTGATGGGTAAATGGGCTGTTGAGGGCCAGGCTGTAGAGGAGGTGAGCAGCGCCGCTGGACCCCTTCGGCCCTTTCCTTAGCTGTGTCGGCCCTGTCTGTGTTGGACGGGTCAAATGCTGCCGGATCAGCCGGATTTGCATGGCCTCAAACGAGAGTGCCCTGTCTCGGAGAGCAGCACGGGCCGCTGCAGAGACGAGCTGCCGAGTGGTGATACGGGGCGCGGTGTGTGTGGTAGCGCGTGACCACTCGTGACGGAGGACTGAGCACGAGAGGAGGAGAGCTCTGTGTCAGGTGGATGTATTATCCTAGGACACTGACAAAGTGAGTAGAACAACACTGGTGAAACTTTATGAATGAGGCTGAGCGAGATGCGAGAGGCGAGCGTGTTTTTTTGGTGTTGAACATTCCTCCCAGTTTCAGTGGGATTAGTTCAGTTTATTTTTTTGAAGACCGTCCTGTCCTGGTATTCTTATTCAGAGCTGTCTAAACATGGACCGGGCCATAGACCTTAAATACCAGGCCTATTTGAAGCTGTACTCTGCATTGTGTATGTTAGAGTAGGTTTAAAGCAGTGGTTCTGAAACAGAGAGTAGGCTATAGGGCCCAATACGTCCATGATAGGCCCACAGTGAATGAGGCAGTTTGATGTTTAAAGTTGCTCTATGGAAGTTTTCTAGTTGAGGCTCCTTCACCTGATTTTCTCATAAGATTGTTCTTGCTTTGCATGTAACCAAGTACTTGGTTACATGCTGTACAAAGAACACAAAACAATATTCAGCTGTTTTAATAGTATTCAAAACCTAACTGAATCAAGCTCACATTATTATAGTAGGATATCATCATACCTACTGAGGCTATAAAATAAATAGATTAAATAAAACACACACAAATGTACATGAAATTACCCCTTTTTTTTCAGATTATTATTTTTTCCCAGACCCTCCTGCAATAAATATCACTTCCATTCCTGGGCCACTTTTTTCACCCAGTCCGCCCCTGCCTACACAGGTCAGGAACAAGATTTTTGTCTCTTTCACTGTAAGTGGATTAAAGCACTGAAAATAACAGAAATGACTGCTGTAATTTTGATTACTTTGACAAAGCATACAACTTGGACAGATGTGATACTGGCATGACCACAGTGCACTCGTCTGATGTTGCTCACAGTGGTCCAAGGGGCCGCTCAGGGAGATTGTGTGTTTGCTCAGACACATGAAGAATCAGAGGGAACATTGTTCACAAGTAGTCTCTATATAGATGCCTCTATAGAGTGCCGTTCTGTTGCCATAGTTGAACCTTTATTGGGTTTAAAGTCTCAATGTAGAAGATAAATAATCGTTAGGACTAGTTGACTAATCGAAAAAAATAAATTGCTGGCCAAATGACTACTAGGACTGGGTGGGCATCACTGGCACTGCCCTAAACTGGTTAAAGTCCTATCTGGAAGACAGGAAGTTCTTTGTTCGAAATTGGTTTTAAAAACTGTGTCTCAGATCAGATGACCCTGAACTGTAGGGTGCCCCAAGGGTCAATCCTGGGACCCCTTCTGTTCAACCTCTACATGCTTGCCGTTAGGTCAGTTTGATACGCAGCGAGAATGTGTCTATCACAATGATGCAGACGACACTCAGATCTATGTTTTCACTGACGGCAAGGTGCTGCTATGAGTGATATGGATTCCTTAGCAGTGGATTTTTCACTCTCTGTCACTCCGCATCCCAACAGGGATCAGTGTGTGTGGATTTAGCGAGCAAAACATAATCCTTGTGTCAGTCTGAACTTCAGCACTTCATCTAGACTGAAATGCATTGTCTTTGGCACAGAAACAAAGAGAAATCGTGTTAAGTGTCACCTCCAGAGTCTCGCTCTAAAACCTACAATCAAGTTTAACGAAATCTGGAGTATAAATGGACTCAGATTTGAATTTTAAACAGCCACGTCCAAACTTCAATAATATCAGCAGCTTTTTTTCACCATCTAAAAAACATAGCTAAAAATCAAAAGTGGTGTCTAAACCAGACCTGGAAAGACTTATCCATGCGTTTGTCTCTAGTAGGATTAGACTACTGTAACGGCCCTGCTCACTGGCCTCTCCAAACGAGCTGTAAAACAGCTGCAGTACATCCAGAACGCTGCTGCTCGGGTCCTGACTAGAACCAGGAAGTACGATCATTATTAGTCCTGTGCTCAGGTCTCTGTGCACTGGCTCCACGTGGCTCAGAGAGTCTCTCCCATGGCCTAGCACCAAAGTACATCTTCGGACATGTTAGTGCCATAATGAACAATCTCGACTCTGAGGACCTCAGGGACCGGCCTCCTGCTGGTGCCCAGAGTCAGGACTAAAACATGGGGAATCTGCGTTTCAGTTTTATGCAGCTAAAATCTGAAACAGTCTTCCTGAGGATGTGAGACATGCCACTACTCTGGCAATGTTCAAGTCTAAGCTAAAAACTGTTTTGTTTGGCTGTGCATATGACTGAAATGCTTTTTTCTTTGCACTCTTCTTTTATGTCTGGAACTATTTGACGGGATAGCCTGAAAATGGCACTTTTAAATTAAGATTTTGTGATTTCTGTGATTTTAATGTATTTTTCCCTGTTGTGTGAAGCACTTTGAATTGCCTTCTGTACGAATTGCGCGCTACAAAATAAACTTGCCTTGCCTACTTACACAATCGTTAGTTGCAGTCCCGTCACACGGGTGGAGCTCAGAGTAGAGCCGCGGAGGGGAGCAAGCAGATGTGGTTCGGGCCTATCTTTTCTCGTCTCCTCTCTCTTGACTCTCTTCACATGTGCCGCCTTCTGTTCATATTGTTCAAAGCAAATATCATTGACACGTTTAAAAATGCGTCCGTTCGATCGATAGTGATTATCTGCACTTAAGACTCTGGAATTAAGAATATAGCAGGTCATATTTCAGTGGTTCCTTGGTTGTTGTATCTAAAATAAGGGAACTATTAATAGAAAGGTTTTTACTCGAATACTACTTGAATGTATATGCTCCACCCTGGAGTGATAGCAACTTCTATACTAATATGACCTGATGGCATGGTTTATTTGTAGAGCACAATTTGTACACAAGGCAATTCAAAGTGCTTCACACAACAGGAAAGAAAAGACAGAAATCACAAAACCTTAATTTAAAGAAATTAAAAGCAATAGGTGTCAAACTCTGGCCCGCGGGCCAAATCTGGCCCGCAGTGTAATTATATTTGGCCCGAGAAGGCTATACCAAATGACTACTAGGGCTTTGGCGTGCCGGTATTTATACAGCGCATTCATTCATCGTTACTACTACAAATCCAATTATATATTGTATAGTAACTCTAAGTGTTGCTTGTTCCATATTAACAGCAATGTTTTTTTAAAGCAAATCTTGTTTGGGTCAATATTAAAAGTTTCATTTGTTCAAATACTGGCTTGACTTTGTTCAAGTTTTACATTTTGGCCCACTGTGGATTTGAGTTTGACACCCCTGCTCTAAAGAAACACTTAACCTCTGCGTTTATCAACTTTTAACTGGGCCCTTAAAAAAACTCAGACCCCTCCAAGTTGCAAAGAGGCCATCATATCCTTAATGCCTAAAGAGGGGAAGGACCGACTGGAATGTGCTTCATATAGACCCATTTCTATTCTGAATGTGGGCTATCGTTTATACACCTCAATTATGTCCAAAAGAATGGAACAAATACTCCCAATCTTAATCCGCAATGATCAGACAGGATTTATTAACAAATGACAAACACAAGACAACATAAAACGATCCTTACACATAATGAACCATATAAAAGAACAGCAGAACAAAGCTGTAATAATTAGTTTGTAAGATGAGAAGGCTTTTGATTCTGTTGGCTGGTCATATTTATTTAAATTTTAAATAGACTATTGCAAAATGATATATAAAAAAATATTGGTCCTCTTTACGATGGTCCAACATAAAAAATTTAAGTCAAGGGTATAACAGGTCCGCCCTCCTGTTTGCTTTGAATTTGGAACCATTGGCTCAATATTTTAGACGATCAAAAACAATTCATCTTGATGGGACGGAGCATAAAATTGGGCTACAGTTGTTCAATTCAAGTACTATAATTTACAATGACGGTAATTAAAAGACAAAGTTGTATCGGTACGTTTTGCCACGAAAGTGGGAATAGTGACACAAAATGTTTAACTTTTTTTTTATATTTATTTTTTTATCATGCCAGAATCAAAGTGAATTCGTAGACCTTGAACCGAATTGTGAGATTTCTGACTCGTGTCACCCCTACTGACCCTTTGTGTGCTCACTGCTCAGGTCCTGGAGCCAGAGCCAGAGGAGGCGGACAACGGCCTCCTTATCACCGACGACAAGCCAGGCCTAAACCGAGAGGGCGAGGAAGAGGAGGAGGAGGAGGAGGGTGTGCAGGTGAGAGAGGAGGAGGTGGAGGGTGTGCAGTGTGAGAGGACGAAGAGGAGGGGAAGGAGAAGTTTGAGGATGGTGTGCATCTCCCCTTATAAGGAGATCATGGGTTCCAACATCACATGATCTCTCTGAGTGGAGTCTGCTTGTGTCCTTCCTGTGTTACCGTGGGTTCTCCGGCTTCCTCGCACCGTCCAAACACATGTGTGAGGTCAATTGGCAACTGTAAATTTGCCCTAGTGAATGAATGTGAGAGTGAATGTTTGTCAGTGTGTTAACCCTGTGGCCTGTTCTGTTGGTTCTGACTGGTGGCTTCTTAGGATGAGGGTTCAGACTCGGACGATGACGAAGAAGGCGATGGTGATGCTGATGATGATGACGATGGTGATGCTGATGACGATGAAGATGAGAATGAGGAGGAGGTCCAGGGGGAGGTGGATGCAGAGTTCCGTCTGCGCCTCATGAAGGTCCTGGAGCAGCAGAACGCTCTGGTCGGTCTCACTCTTCACTGCATTTCCACACTTATAATGTAACATGATTATTATGAGGATTTTTGAGTCATAAACATGAAACAAATGGAGCAGACCACATACTTGAAGAGAATCGTATGAGATTTTAAATCTCAAAGACAACAGAGCCAAAAGTTACGAGCTAACAAAGCTAGCACAGCTAGCCTCAGCCGTTTCTTGAAAGAGTAAAGGGACCTCTGAGATGATCAGAGCATTGCACTTCTTGTTTGTATGCAAGCCGAAAATGTGCTATTATTTTCAAAAACGTGGATAAACATTTTGCACAGGGTAAATAGTGTTGTTTACTGTAGCAAACATGCAGCCGCTTCACTGATGCTTACGATGTAAATGCTATGTAAACGTGAGGATCTACTTAAGCCTTGTTCTCACTTTTTATATTTATATTCGTGGACCTATTCGGTCAGTTCCTACTTATAACCGAATAAAGATGCCCTGCCCTGTGATTCACGGAGGAACATAACCCGGCCCCAAATGATCGTTTCTTGTCTTAACCCCGACCTGCGGGTGACACAGGACCCGTCGGTCAAACAAAAACTCGCACATCACTATAGTTCAGTGCAACATTGTTTTATTCATCCCCTGCGTCCACTCTGGTGCAGATATGCAGTCAGAACATGGGTTCTAATATGTATGTTGTTTTACCTGTAATGTGCATAAAAATCTATCTGATGCAAGCATACACACTTTTATGCGTGCCATTAAGGGGTGTAAGTGTAGTGTTTGGAGTTTCCACCTGCCTTTTTTAATTATGCAAACTTCAAGATGTAGAGTTAAAACAAGGGGATGGAAATGCATTTTTGGTCAAATGCCCTTTAAACGTTCTTGATGGTTGAACCCTTTTGAGCTAAAACCCGCCTGGCACATACAGGCTAAGGAGGAGGACAGCAGTGGTGAGGAGGACCTGGACGACGCCGCCATGATGAAGCTGGACAAGAGCCTGGCTGCGGTCTTCTCTGAGCAGAAGAAGAAGACGCAGGCCAAGAAGGACGAGAAGTCCAAAGTCAAGAAAGAGAAGGTTCTCATCCGGGACTTTAAAATCAAGGTATGGCAGACGGAGCCCAGACCTGCACCTACGCCTGTCACCATAACACAATCTGAAAGGCCATCTATTGCTACAGAAACTCGATAAACTATCAAATTGAAACTTGTCTTTGCCACTGACACAATAACTCTAAATCAGGATAATCCTAGTAAACAACCGCTGCAACACATGGAACAAATCAAATTCTTAAATACTTTGTTAGTGTCTATAATGGGTTTCTCAATGGGTTCTTACCTGGTTAAATAAATGCGTAAATAAATTGAGGGTACTCTTTAGCTTAAAGTGCCCCCTGCAGGTCGGATGACTCATTGACCTAAAATGCAGTTAAGATAAATATACTTTAAATTTAGCTTAAAATTATATTAAATAAATAAATAAATCACAGAATAGCAAATTTTTTATATATATATATATTTCGCTTCCTGTTAGTAATTAATTACATCACTCTAGGAAATTACCCAGCAAACACTGGGAAAAAACGTATTGAATGTCACAATGTTTTTGATTTGACAAATGGAAATATATATGAGAGCTTTGTTTTTTTGAATTCATGTTTAGAGAGCCAACAAGTTGTTTCTTTGTGTAAATTCTGCATACATTTCTCCACAAATACCTGCTCGATTGGTGTAAAACTATAATTTACTTGTAAAACAGGTATAAATACACCAAATAAAGTAAAAATTATAACATCGTAAATACCTGTTATACGTCACTTTAAATGCTAGCTCACAGAAAATGGACACACAAAGAGTCCTAAAAATTATTGTTCCAACTATAATTTATTGAACAATAAGTTGATATTGTAATTAATAAGGATTAAGTACACTAGGACCGCCACAATCAATTTATCGATGATAAAATGTAATCTAGGACTGAAAAAAGTGAAATGGCAACTAATCAATATTAAATCATCAAACTGTCATGTGCTGAAAGAAGAGGTTTTATGATGGAACAGAGCAGGAATTACTTCAAAATAACACGTGTATATTTTGTTGTTTTTAAAGAAAATGTTTTTAGTTTGAAATATGCCTTATGAAGATGTTCTCTTTAGCTTCAACTCAATCAAAAGAATAATCGCAATCGATTACCAAAATCGTTAGCTGCAGCCCTAATATAATTCTAGTTGTGTTTTGATTATTGTAACCATTATTCATTCATTCCTTCTCTGAATGCTCGTCACAGGGTTAACACTCTAACTCTAATTGCTGTGCCACCGTGCACCCCTGTACCCATTATGTGGGCTCACCTATTATCACACAGTGGCATTCTAAATCAAAATATCAAAAAAGAATAAACTATTTCTGAATTCCATCAATAATACAATATTTTCATAAATATTCTCTATCAAGAATTATTTTCATACTATATTGCCAAAAACTAGACTAGTCGATTAATAAAATAATCATTGAGTCTAAAGCCTTTATTCCCTGTCGTCCGCAGGTTCTGGACCTGGTTGAGGTGTTTGTGTCTCGTCAGTCCAGCAGTCCCCTGGTGCTGTCCCTGGTCCAGCCCCTGCTCACGCTGATCGAGAGGTGTATGGGCTCAGACAGAGAACTGCACGAGCAGGACCTCCTCCGCAGGGCCGCACACATCCTCAGGTACCACACAGCACACGCAGCAGGCACAACCACTTTTGAGGAAACATTGTGTCGTGCATTAGTTTTAACTTTGTCCACCATGCACATTTAAAGGACACATTTCAGCATTTTTTGTTCTCGGTCTTTTAACATGCTCTTTAATCTTAGGCATTATTTAAATTATAAAACATAAGATGCCAAAGACTAGAAAATACTTGGCACCAGCAGGAGGCCGACCCACGTTTATTCCTGACTCTGGGCACCAGCAGGAGGCCGGTCCATGTTTAGTCCTGACTCTGGGCACCAGCAGGAGGCCGGTCCAAGTTTAGTCCTGACTCTGGCACCAGCAGGAGGCCGGTCTCTGAGGTCCTCAGAGTCCGAGATGGTTCATATGGCACTAACATGTCCGAGATGTACTTTGGTGCTAGGCCATGGAGAGACTTGTATACAAGCAGAGCTGCTTTGAAGTCTCTTCTCTGAGCCACAGGGAGCATGCAGAGGACCTGCAAGACATGGAGACCTGAGCACAGGACTAATGTGATCGTACTTCCTGGTTCTAGTCAGGACCCGAGCAGCGGCGTTCTGGAGGTACTGCAGCTGTTTTACAGCTCGTTTGGAGAGGCCAGTGAGCAGGCAATTACAGTAGTCTAATCTACTAGAGACAAATACATATTATATAATATGTATAATAACCCTAACCCAATTATATTTTCTTCATTTAATGATACTGATGTCCAAAATGAAAATCCCTGAAATCCCTCCTAGTACCCCTGGTTGGGAAACACTGGTCTGAACTAAATGGTCAGCAGGACCTCATGGATGCATGGAGTTATCATTGTAGCCCTTGTTTTGAGTTCTGATCACCTTCTTTGACGTTTGCATAGAAACGAGTTGTTCCGGGCCAAAGTGTACTGCCGCTCGGTGGAGGACAGGGCCCAAGAGCTGCACGAGCTGATTGAGACGCTGCTGAACAAGGCCCTCAAGCTTCACGACTCTTCTGTGGCCCTCTACTACTTCAGGTACCAGCTACAATCCAACAACTATAAAAAGCAGTTTGCCACCCTTCCTTTGGGATGCAGCAGACATTTTTCAAAGTTTATGTAGTTTAACCTGTGCTATTGTGGTGCAGTGCCTGCCTGTACCTGGTCAAAGTGCTGCGAGGAACTGCTGCGTCTAAAGGCCCAGAGGAGAACACTGCTGACAGCGTAAGGACTACACTGGACTGTGGCTCGTTTCAGTGCCACGGCTTTAGCTTGTCGTTTTAGTGGAATAGTTTAATAGTTTTGTTTATATCAGACAATATGTGAGAGGCGATGTATATCCTTGACATGTTTCCAAACATTTTACACCAAAATAGCAACTAAATTAGTCTTTCGATTAATCAATTTGTTGTTTAGAATGAAAAATGCCCATAATTATAAGATTTTTATCAAATTTGACCAACTTCGTGTAAATGTAACATGCGTAAGCAGTGCTCTCCCACTCTTCTTTTAAAGGGATGGTAAATATGTAGGGCTGCAGCTATCGATTATTTTAGTAATCGAGTAATCTATCGATTCTATTCTTCGATTAATCGGTAAATTTTTTTGTACATTCAGTAAACCATTTAAACACATATTAAATCATTTTTTTAGATAAACGTTATTGCTCATAGTAATAAACAAATACAAAATAAGGAATTATTTATTGGAGCTAGATGCAGTGTTTAGAGTTGCAGCTCGGGCTTATTATCATAGATCCATGGCTCTTTCACTCATCAAAACTCTTCCCAGTCGCACTCGTGAGTTTAAAATGCGCCGCTCTCTTCCTTGTCGCGCCTTCGTCAGAGCGGAACAAGCGCCACAAGTCGTTCCGTGCGCTCCGCGCGCCACAGATTCACGTGTTTTTAATTAAATATGTAAATTAAACTAATCATTGAAGCAATATAATACTAATTGAAGCTTTTTTGTAATCGAATTATTCGATTTATTCGAGTAATCGTTGCAGCTCTATAAATATGCCTCATATGGGGGTGCATTTTCCTCCAAGGATGGTTTAATGTACCATCATTATTTCCAAAGGTACATGCACCCTAAACATACTATTAACACTATATAGGCCTATATAATAGGCGGCTTGAGACACAGAAAAAGTCAGCTTTCCCTTGGGTCGCGTCAATAACAAACTGCTCTGTAAAGGACAGCTCATCGGCCTGACTCTCTCTCCTCTCCCCTCATGTGAGCGTTCTACGGCTCCGCTTTTGTCTTGTGTTGTCGGCTCGCGCCCCTGTGTGCTCCTTCCAAAACTTACTGAGAAAGTGGACAAAATAACAACTATAGACTCTGTGTATCTGTGTAGTGATACACATGTTGTCTTTTGACCCGTGAGTCAGGTCTGGCCAATGCTGCAGATTGCCGTATGTCGCACGTGTTCGCTCCGTGTCTTTGTATTCTGCCGCGTCTACATTCACTTCCTCATGAAACTCATTTCTCTGTGAATATGAGTCTGATTGTAATAAAACACAGCGTTTTGAAGCTTCAGACTTGTTTATTTGAAGTAATATTTTAATGATGGAACTACCTAAAATATGGGATGAAGTTGAGTTTTAGGGATGGTTTATTTTCCCACCATGTCAAATTGGATGGCGGTCCATTTGATTTATCATATTAGGGATGGCGGCCCCTGTATGTACGTAGCAAGACCCCTGGCGTAAGGACTGTGTGAGTGTTTGGAAGTCTTCTCGACAAAGAGGAACATTATGCGCCGTGGCACCGGAGGACAGAGTCTTTTCTGTAGGTGATATGCGTGTTGTCCCATAGGTCAAGTTATGAAAGGTGGCCCGCGGTCTCGTCCCGGGACGTGCATGTTTACTTTAGCCACGTCTAAATTTACCCCTTCATAAACTAAGTTCTCAGCGACTGTGTCGGATTGTAATAAAACACATCCTTTTACAGTTTAACTGCTTGTATACAAGTCTCTCCATGGCCTAGCACCAAAGTACATCTCGGACATGTTAGTGCCATATGAACCATCTCGGACTCTGAGGACCTCAGGGACCGGCCTCCTGCTGGTGCCAGAGTCAGGACTAAACCATGGGGAATGTGCGTTTTCAGTTTTATGCAGCTAAAATCTGGAACAGTCTTCCTGAGGATGTGAGACAGGTTCTACTCTGGCAGTGTTCAAATCTAAACTAAAAACTGTTTTGTTTGGCTGTGCATATGACTGAAATTATCTTATTTGCACTCTTCTCTTTTATGTCTTAAACTATTCTGTCTTGTCTTTGTGATTTTAATGCATTTTTTTCCTGTTGTGTGAAACACTTTGAATTGCCTTTTGCGTACGAATTGTGCTCTACAAATAAACTTGCCTTGCCTTAACGTACAGAGAACATGCCTATGGAGGCGAAGGAAAGATAAAAATATATTGTTTCTCAGGTGCAGACCCCAGTCAGCAGTTTAGTTTTTAATGTTTGAGGTTGATTTAAATGGGTTTCCTGTAGGTATATAATATCTATTTTTTTCTTTTCTCATCTTTGTCAGTATCTTTGACCGCTTAATTGGACTCAGTATGCCATTAATATTAAAAGATGCTATTCATAATTTTTCAGATGCCATTGTATTTACCATGTTGACCATGTCCTGAAACACAGGAACCACAACAACAGAACACAATGAAAAAAACTGCAAAGAAAAATACACAAGCTCATGCCAAAAACATTTGCAGATGGAGGAAAAAACATTATTAGGTTAAAAAATAAAATTTAATAAAATAAATACATGGTTGATATAACATTTTCTTCCTGCGTATTTACAAACTAAAGTTGGCGCACACTGGCCCTCATTGGGCTAATACGCTTATGTCTCCAGTAAAGTCCAGTTCCCTTATTTGAATTTAAAGGGGAAAAAAGGGGGGAATGTCAAATTGCTCAGGGGTCCGACAGAGGTTCTCTGTGGTGTTGTTCTTGTTCAATTTCTTTGAATTTTTGTTCCCGAAGTAAGCGTCCAAGCTCATAAATCTGCTCCCCCGCAGAAATATCGAATCTTCCCAAGTGAACTTGTATTATTATAGACTGATAAATCCAACGGATTCGACCACAGCCCGACAGACCCCAGTAAGTTCAGTGCCATACTGGGGAACATTTCTGGCAATGCAAAAACATGTTTATGTGACAAGCTTCACCAGAAAACATAATCTACTGTTTACATAATGTGAAATTCAATTTGCATTACAATATTTGTTTATCAATTTTTTTTAAAATGTTGTTTTTTATTCACATTATGACACTCCCTAGGTGCGCTTCATGGGTTGTGTGGACGTGCTGCGTGTGTCCTCCCTGTTCAGGGCTGCCCTCGGCTCCTTTTTCAGTCGTAGAAGGAGCCCGCTCACCTCGCAGATGTTCTCCGACCTCTTCACTCGCTTCCCGGTCAGTGCCTTCTGCTGTCACCATATGTTTTGATTTTAAACACATTTGATGTAAAAAAAAAACATTTCTGAGCTTTTATCCCTGCTCTTGGTAGTTTTAAAACGTCCTTATTTATTACATTATCAACTTAGCTTTTATACAGGTGCAACAATTCCGCCCTATTTTGTAAGGGACAGAGAACCTCGAATAGCATTTTACCTGCTCAGTTTTGGTCACACAAGATCAGTTGGACATTATCACACACTATTTGGTTAGTTTTAGTTGATTTAGTTAAAAGACTAGTGTGTTGCACATAATTCACTGGTTGAGAAGGCTCAAGCTTAGATTATACTGTAAATGAGACGTGCGGAGGGCAGCAGAGAAGACTGCAGTATTTCTAGTCTGCGCAGTGTCAACTGTAGAAATCTGAGCTAGCTGCTATGAAATCCGCAAAGTTAATTTTTTTTCCCTGACGCGGAAAATCAGGTCCATGCGGACGGCAAGCAAAGGGGCGTGTCGGCAAAAATGACGAAATATCGCCACATGGCCTCTCACAGATCTTGCGGACGCGTCAAGCATAAACCTAGCATCAGAGTACGCCGGTTCCACATTGTCCATGTGTCCACAACATAAGCATCACTTTGCACAATATTAACATGAAGTATTGGTCAGTTCATATGGACAAGAAGAGGAGACATCTGGCCAGTAGGAGCCAAGGTAACTTCTTTGCAGTGCACCACCCGAACACGCCCAGGATAACCCAGCACCGAGCCACGGATGCTAAAAACACAACTTAGCCTTACGTCAGTCGTTACTGAGCTAACAAGACCAATCACCTACTTACCACCTGCAATTACTGGGCTTGACTCGAGCCTTACAACGGTAACCATGCGCCTAATTGCGGTCTCCACAAGGATTCACGTCTCTGCCAGCCTGTGATGTCAGAAGTCAGAGTGTTCAGGAGGGTAGGACAAACATAGCGTATGGGGCCCTTTTTATTGGAGTTGCGGTTTTCATATACATTGACCTTTTATATAACCAGGGAAGTCCCACTAAAGTGTAGCATCTTTTTCAGGTGAGTCCTGACCCCAGGGGGTACCGTACATGTTTTTAGTGGAAGGGGAAACCAGAGTACCCGGAGGAAACCTATACAGACATGGGGAGAACGTTTAAAACGCATAGAAAGGCTTCCCAATATACATACTTTCCCACTCTTTGTCAAAACAAAAATACGTTCACTTTACCATTTATTTTTTATAAATAAGGGTTATAATGGTTGTTGCTTTGTTAATTTCTTGGTTATAATAACTAATTTGTCAATACGTATAAAAGTCCTGTTTCTCCAAGTCAAAGGATTCATTGTAAAAGATAATCGCATGAAAAGCTTGGATATTTTCAATCTGTAAAAAAGGTTTATACATTTTTGTTTTCCAGACCTTAAACCTCAGGTTTACGCTGTTTGATGTAAAACCTTTGTCATAAGCCAAGATTTAACATCTTTGTTTAATTAGTATGTTTTAATCAGCTCCTTCCATGTTGTAAGAACAGATTTTACCCAGGATTCTTAACTTTCTCCAAATGACTCAACCGTTTGTCATCTGCCAATAAGGCCTGTACAGGAACCCCCGGCACAACATAGCTTTCAATATTTTTCCATTGAGCTTCATATTCTGGATCACACCAGCAACGCTCTGATTTGAGCTGAACTAGTCATTTTTCAGACAAGGTAAACCTAAACCTCCTTTTTCTTTGATAGTTAGCGGACCAGCTACTTAAAGGTTTTTCCCTGCACAAGGAGACTGGTTTTACAGACGCGACGCATCAAAAATAGTGGTGCGAATAGTGGCGCTGGCTGCAGTTTATGTGCGTGCATTTCAACCACACCAGTGCGCTCCCGGTGCCCTGGTCCCGGTCCTTCTCAAAACCCCCAAAGAGCAGTGAATGGAGTTTATGGTGTGAAGGGAAAATGCACCCTGCTGTGGTTCGAGCCAAAATCATGCTGTGGCTGTGTTAGGGAACAAGTCCGACAAACTCGCGGTCGGCCTATTCTGCAATGCAAACTATAGCCTTGAAAATGTAAGGCTTTTTAGTAAACTGACCATTCATAACTCTTCACTCAAGGGACTAATTTTAATCCCGGGTGGTAGGATCGGATGATCAGGAAGACGATTTAAATAGCATTTTTATTTAAAAAAAAAAGGTAATAATACTATTATATTGTTTGAAATAATACTATAATAGCATATTATTAGGCCTACTACTATTCTTATTTTTACATATGATCTATCACAACCCCTTAAAATTTAGAGCAGGGGTGCTCATTGCGATCGCGATCTACCAGTCGATCTCGAAGGCAGTGACAGTCGATACCAAAGCAAAGAGCGAGTGAACCATGAGTTACAATCAGCGCGAGGAGACTACAGTTGTTATTTTGTCCGCTTTCTCAGTGAGTTTCGGCAGGAGCACTCCGAGGCGCGTGCTGACAACACAAGACGCATGAGGAAGGCGAGAGAGGAGAGGGAGTCAGGCCGAAGAGCAGCAGCAGCAGTAGGAGGAGGAGATCCTGTTCACGCTGTTTCTGTCCTTCACAAAGTAGTTTGTTATTGACACGACCCGAAGGAAAGCTGACTTTCTCAAGCCCCCCCTCTCAGCGTTACCATGGAGTTTGTCTTATTATAATAATATTATAGTTAAAAAGAGCTTCAAGTGAGGAGATTATAAGATCAGCCTTCTAAATTTTTGTGATTTCTGCCATGTCTTTGTGATTTTAATGCATTTTTTCCTGTTGTGTGAAGCACTTTGAATTGCCTTGTGTACGAATTGTGCTCCACAAATAAACTTACCTTAATATTTAGTGTAGTTATTATTTTATTTTCACAATAGTCATCTCTATGAATGGGTCTAGTCAAGTTAATGAAAAGATTTTCTCTTCCCTGCTTTATATTCCCCATCTATACATGATAAAATATTATTAGGCCTATATTGTGTTTCTATAGCTGTTTTTTTTTTTTTTTTTAAGTAATATAAATCTATAGGATATATCTTCGGGCTTTGCAGAATCTAAAAGGGCTCGCACGCTGAAAAGGTGTGCGCACCCCCTGATTTAGAGTATTTATTGCCATTCACCGCCAGCTAATAGAATCAAAAGCCTTCTCAGCATCCAGACTTATTACAGTTTTGTTTTGTTGTTTTGTCTATTCTTTATGTTAAAGATCGTCTTATGTAATCTTGTGTTTGTCGTTATTAATAAATCCTTACATTTGGGAGTATTGGCAGTATTTGTTCCGTGCTTTTTGAATAATCAACTCAAAATAATTGTAGTTTATTACCATTTGGTCTTATACAAGTTTTGATAAAGCTCATTTATCATTCTAAAACTGTTTAGTAAAAGTCAAATTTTGTCCCGTTTGTGATTTATTTATTCTTTTTGTATGCATGCTTTGAGTATCAGCTCTGGGCCTTACTCAGGTGCCGTCTGTTCAGGTGCTCTGTGTGGACCTCCTGGACACTGCTGTACAGAAACATCACCACAGGCGTCCGAGAGCACCAGCAGGTACCTCTCAGCTCTTCATTTGTGACTGTTTTACCTCACAGGCTTATTTATCTTGTACGTAAATGGATCTGTGCCTTCCAAACGTCTATACTTTGCTCAACCGTTTGTAATGTCAAGGCTGTGTTTTGTTAAATAACCATCAGCAGCCACTTGCAGTCAGTCAGAGAATTGACAAAACAGTCATGAAAACCCTGTGACCTTTGTGTTTATTTGGATGCAACTATTTCAAATCATGCTTTTTTTTGAATTCTACTTGTACTGTTCTGCTCGGGTCACTATTGTCCCCAGTGCACAGCTACAGATAAATTGCATTTTTTTTAAGTGTCATTCACAGACTGTGACTGATCTGTCTGCAGTGGGACAGCGCAGAATTGGCGCTTCACTGCGCTGAATGAGGCATTTCAAGGAGAGGACGCACATGCGTTCTCGCCACTGTGGATCACACGGGCTGCTTTCTGCGCGGCCTGACACATACTGTCGATTATGTTTTACATTTGATATGAAAATACATGGATCAAAGTGGAAAGAACGAA
This sequence comes from Chaenogobius annularis, assembly GCA_015082035.1. Classification (NCBI taxonomy): domain Eukaryota; kingdom Metazoa; phylum Chordata; class Actinopteri; order Gobiiformes; family Gobiidae; genus Chaenogobius; species Chaenogobius annularis. The sequence goes on along the minus strand of BJKM01000589.1, from coordinate 197,088 downwards.
TGCACACACATTCTCTTCACATATTTTGCACATATGTTTATGCCACCAAATGAGCAGTCAGGAGCAGAGCAAGTTTAAAATTAACACTCGAAAAGGGGAGGAGGAGATTAGCACAAAGGAACTGGGACAGAGAGGAGGACAGAGGAGGGACAGGGAGGGACAGAGGAGGACAGAGGGGACAGGAGGACAGAGGAGGGACAGGAGGACAGAGGAGGGACAGAGGAGGGACAGAGGAGAGGACAGAGGAGGGACAGAGGAGGCACAGAGGAGGCACAGAGGAGGCACAGAGGAGGCACAGAGGCACAGAGGAGGCACATGAGCCAAAGCTGTGACTCATTCTAATCCTGCACAAATGTGTGTGAGGGGCACAGAGGCAGGCTGACCCACTTCTCCGCTGCTCATGCCTGACTCCACCTGTAGGTGGATCACTGACTTCCTGACGATCGGAGCAGTGCGTGCGGCTGGGGAAGAATGTCTCAGACACTCGGACTATCAGCACAGGAGCTCCACAGGGCTGTGTACTTTCTCCTCTGCTCTTCTCCCTGTACACAAACTGCTGCACCTCCAGCCACGACTCCGAAAACTGATCAAGTTTTCGGACGAACCCACCCTCATCAGGCTCATCTCGGACCGGGGATAAGTGTGTCTACAGGAGGGAGGAGCCGGCTGGTGTCCTGGTGCAGCGGAACAACCTGGAGTTCAACGCCAGAACCAGTGGAGATGATCGTGGACTTCAGGAAGTCACAGCCCCCAGCCCCCCCCGTCATGACAGACTCCCCCATCACCACCGGGACTCCTTCCGCTTCCTGGGCACCACCATCACCCAGGACCTCAAGTGGGAGCCCTCCATCAGCTCCCTCATCAAGAAGGCCCAGCAGAGGATGTACTTCCTGCGGCAGCTGAGGAAAGCCAAGCTGCCAGTGCAGATGATGGTGCAGTTCTACACGGCCATCATTGAGTCCATCCTCACCTCCTCCATCACCGTGTGGTACACTGGAGCCACAGCCAGGACAAACAGAGACTACAGCGCCCTCTGCTGGAGCCACAGCCAGGGACAAACAGAGACTACAGCACATTGTGCGTTCTGCTGAGAAGATGATCGGCTGCAGACTTCCATCTCTGCAGACCTGTACGTCTCCAGGGCTCTGGGACGAGCAGGTCGGATCACAAGCTGACCCTTCTCACCCTGGACATGGTCTATTTGAACCACTCCCCTCAGGCAGGAGGCTACGGTCCATCCGGACCAGAACCTCCCGCCACAAGAATAGTTTCGTTCCCTCTGCCGTTGGACTCATGAACACTTCTAAACACCTGCCACTTTAACTACACTTTTCGTCCACTCAACTGCCACTTTCTGCACTACAACTTTAAACTTAACTGTAAACTTGTGTACATAGCAATGCCTATTTTTATTTTTATTTTATACTATAGTAATTTTAAATTGTCCCTTAAATGCATGCCCTTTTTGTTTGACTGAATTTACGTTGTTTTATTATTGATCAGTGTTTTATGTTGCACCTTAAGGCCGAGACAAGTTCCTATGTCTGTGAAGTTTGTTCATTGACAATGGCAATAAACCCATTCTGATTCTCTCGTATCAAGAGATGAACCCTGTATTGGCCCTGTTGAGTCCATATTTAGTCTGGTTGTCCCTTGTGCATTTGGCTTGAACCTGTGACCGTTTGTCCTCTTTTGAAGGGCCAGGCATGTGTGCTGGTTCTGCGGGCGCTGCAGAGCCGGGAGGTGCAGCTGCTGCTCTCCGGAGAGCCCTGGATCCAGCTGTGCACCCGAGTCACCAGTGAGCTCGTGTTGGTGAGCCCCCCACACACCCCTCGCCTCCCCTGCTCTCCTGTGTGCTCCGCCACATCACACAAACAAACCCTGTTTTCCAGAGCGTGCAGCAGTGTGGCTCCCAGCAGAGGGCGCTGAAGGACAAGCTGCAGCAAGTCCTGGAGCTCTGCCAGTGTGTGCTGGGACACGCCCACAGACAGGTGAGTTTAGCCCTGCCCACAGACCACTCTACTGCTCCTGTGTTCATGTCTCCTGGTCTTGTATTGACTGCCTCAGACGTCCACAGTCCCCGGTCTCTCTGCGTAATTATGGAGTGTCTTGAGTTACTTCCACAACACAATATGGTAGAACTTTGGCCCTCTTCCTTGTTCACTCCTGTTTGTGTGTACCTCAGAAGCTGCCTCTGTCCTTGGAGCTCCTCCAGACCTCACTGCAGGACCTTAGCAGCACTACCAGCTTCAACAAGACGGGCCGCCTGGAGGACACCTACTGGGCTGTGATGAAGAGGTTTGGAGTCATGTAGGTACCCTGTCGCTTTCACTGCTCCACTCATTTTGTGTTGTTTAATAAAGGATGCTGGATTTGATTGTCGTTTTTCTCAGGAAACCCAAAACTGAAAAAACAAAGCCAAACCCAGCAGATGACCCAAAGACGGCCCCCAAGAAGAAGAAGAAGGGCTTCTTACCTGAGACAAAAAAACGTAAGAAACGCAACATCCTGGAAACGACAGACGCCACGGCAAACATTCAGCCCAAGAAGGACAAGAAGCAGGACAAGAAGCAGGACAAGAAGCAGGACAAGAAGCAGGACAAGAAGCAGGACAAGAAGCAGGACAAGAAGCAGACTAACAAGGAAGCCAAGAAAAAGGCACGGAAACGGCCAGCAGGGTCAGCACCATCCCAGGACAGTCCCACCAAAAAGACCAAGCTTCCCCAGAAGAAAAAGGACAAAGGGAAGGCGCTGAGCCAAACCCAGGGCTGACATCACAGTGGGGTCTGCGCGGGTCAGCGTGGTCAGCCCCTGTCCTCTGGGCCGCTCCTGGCTCACTGCAGCGTACACAGGAGAGGGCCGTAAGGGACCTTTCATCTAAGACGTACCTAACTGCACTGTGGAGGGCTTCATCATAATCATATAAAAATTTAAAAACGCTGCTAGACTTTCTCTTGAAGTCGATCTCTATGGAACCGTTGTGGAGCAGGTTATGTCCAGTGTAATAACACGGCCAGAGCGAAATGGTCCAAAAATACAATTAAAAAATACAAAAGATTTCATATTGTGAATTTTCTTTTACTGAAATGAAAAATGCCAATGTTGGGTGTATTTATGACAAAAAACATCCCAATATTTCAAAAAGAGCTGATGTGTAAAAACATACCTTTATTTCAAATAAGAGTATAAAGTGATGTTTCTGCACTTCAGTGAGTCATTTTCTAGTCCTTTCATGTTTATCTGATACTGAAACCTAGAGTAATACCTTCAAACATGTTATTGAATTATATCTGTAAAAAATATTCAGTTTACATGCGTCATATGCTTAATAGTTTGGATTGAAAATGGTAGTTTATTTGTTCTAAATGTATCCTTATCAAAAACCTACTTGCCATTTTGTTTGTGTATAGAAAGTGTTAAGCTCTTGTGTTAATGAAATTCTTTTTTTTTTTACGTGATGCACTCAATGGTGTACTACTCAAACTTTTTGTCATTTTGTTTCATTTTGTTTCAAGCTGACTTGAGACCAACTATTGAGTTGTCCAAACCCAGTCATATTTTGAAAGGAAAATGCCTTAAAAAGTACTTCATGCTCAGGCTTTGTATTGCAAACTCCACATGAGATCTAAACATTTGTTCATATCCAGAGCAGGGAACTACTGTGAAAAGTAATATTTTTTGAATGTTACTCAAATAGAGTAAATGTGTTTTTTTGATTAATACCAGTGAACCCTAAAATATCAAGTAAAATAAAAAAAAATAAACACATCTTGTCCAGTGAATTAGGAGTAATTGAAGTAATTAAGTCCAAAGTCTGTCAAAAAGGTCCCTTGTCAAATGATTGCCAAATGTAACAAAAGAAAAATTATTTACGAATGTCAGTTACAATTTGGGTCCAGTCCTTGATTGTTGGTGCAGTTTGAGACATCCATTTTTTATAGTGGCCGCCTTTCCTGCTGCCAGGAGTATGCTCCAAATATATCCATTGATATACCAATACTACGTTAATGTAGTTTGGAGATAATTCCCCTGGAGAGTTCACGTTTGTATAGCGTTTATATATATATATATATAAATAAAAATTGCACATACTGGACTTTGTATGTAATATTCCTCTTGGAAAATACCTGAAGTCCTGTTTCTCAAAGTCATAGGAATCTTGTAAATGAGTTTTTCATTTAATTTTCTTTTACAGCCTGGTTAGAAAAGCCTTTATACCTTTTGTGATTCACTTTCAATCTTTGGTCTGTGTTAATTGGTACAAAATCTTGGTCACCAGCCAACCAGTTTAAGATTTCAACATCTTTGTTTAGTTTGTATGTTTTGATCAGCTCCTTCCATGTCTTAAGCACAGATTTTACCCTGGGATTCTTAACTTCTTCCAAATGACTCACCCGCCTGTCGTCTGCCAATATGGCCAGCACAGGAACCCCTGGCACAACATTAATCTCAATATTTTTTCCATTGAGCTTCATATTCTGGGTCACACCAGCAACGCTCTGATTTGAGCTGAAATAAAGTCATTTTTCAGACTAGGCAAACCCCAGTCTCCTTTTTCTTGTGATCATTGTAGTTTTAATTCGTATTCGATTTATTTTTTTATTTTTCTCTTGCCTTACAAATCTTCAAATAGTTTTATTCCACTCATCAAAAAGCCGGTTGGGAATGGAAATGGATGGAAGAGTCTGGAAAGGATAGAGAAATATTGGTGAAAAATTCATTTTTAGTTTCAATCTTTTGACTAAAGTCTTAAATTTTGGAAAAGATTAAATTTTTCAAGATCTTTATAGTGGAGAAAAGAGTACGGGGGACAACGCCTTAATATTTTAGGCATTCTGTTTGCCATTTAAATGGGTACAGTGAGGAAAGTAGAGGGAGAACGGACGACATTCAGAGTAAGCAGTCGTCAAATGATAAACTAAGGGACACACAAACCCAGCCAAACATCCCATTTAAATAAAAATTCATTATTTAAAAATCACACATTCATTTGTACATTCAAACACATCACATTCAAGTCCGAATGCGATTTTTTTTTATTTTTCATTTTGTAAATGTCCAAAGTAATGTGTCCATGATTTTTATATAATTATTTTTTATTTAATTGCTTCAAACAAGTATTTGAACACCTGCCAATCGCCAAGAATTCTGGCACTCAGAGACCTGTTAGTCTGCCTTTAAAAAGTCCACCTCTACGCCATTTATTAATCTAAATGAGTTGCACCTGTTTGAGTTTGTTAGCTGCATAAAGACACCTGTCCACCCCACAATCAGTCAGACTCCCAACTACTACCATTGGCTCAGTTTCAGTTTCAGTTTAGTTTATTAGGACAATGTGCAGTTTCATTAAAAATATGTCTGCACCAGATTTAGCTTCAAGCTAATTTCCATCTGCAGTCCTCACAAAAATACATTACAGAGTATAAAAGTGCAATACAAATATAAGTGCTTATCTCAGACCTCACAATCTAAAATACAGTACAATGAAACAAAGTGCAAATACAAATACAATTTCCAATCCTCTCTATAAAATACAGTACAATAAAACGATAAAATGTAAACAAATATTAACTCCAGTCCTCACAGTATAAAATGCAGTGCAAAATACAAATAAGTGCAATACAAAACATATACATTACTTTCTTACTTTATAAAAAGCCTCATACTTGATTTGTACTATTGTTTTGAGGGCCATTGCCAACAGAAGATACCCACGAGGGTAACGTCTGTTGGCCGACTACCGTCCGTATTAGTGCGAGCAGGACTGACTGTCCAGGAGCCAGCTTTTTACAGCTCGAGAAAACGATAGAAAGTCAGCCATGTCTTTGATGTGACTCGGGAGTCTGTTCCACTCCGTCACAGCTTTAGAAGAAAAAGCTGATTGGGAGAAGGCAGTTCTCCTTTTTGGGGAGATCGCAGTCTCCCCTCGAAACGGACCTCAGCACTCGGCTGGTGAGCCGAGCGCGAGGCTGGACGAGGGGGCGGGGCAGCGTCATGTAAGATTTTATGAACCAGACGAATATTGGAGTAGTTGATCAGATTTTAAAAAGCTAAGCAATTTGTATTTTATAAGTATATGACAGTGATGGTGCCTTTGGGGTTTTTTATCCAGAATTTTTAGAGCCCGATTATGCAGGGATCTGAGAGGCTTAACAACTGTCTGTTTGGCCTGAGACCATGAGGATATACAGTAAGAAAGGCCAAAGAGCTGTCAAAAGACACCAGAGACTAAACCCGGGCTATTCAACATCCGGCCCTCAAACAAGAAGACAAAAAATCTTTTGTTTTGGTTTTCTGGTTGGTTCTAGTCTAGTCCTAGTTTAATTCTGGTTCAGTTTTGGATGGGCAATTTTGAAAGCTGCTGGTAAATCATTATGTATTTTATTTCTGACAAAAATCTAATCTGTAGTTATTTTCTTGCATTAATTAAATTTATTGAGACAATATTATATTTCGTGCCACCCAAAATGTTGTTAGTGTGTTGAGTACCTAAGGCCCAGAGGCCTTGGCTCTCCGAAAAATCTGTCCTTCAGGAGAATTAAGTTGAATAGCCCTGGACTAAACTGTTGACCTCTACAAAGCTGGAAAGGTCTTCAGGACGATCAGCAAGCAGCTTGGTGAAAAAAGATGAACTGTTGGAGCAATTGTTGGAAAATGGAAGAGGACTGTCAGTCTCCCTTGGACTGGGGCTCCATGCAAGATCTCACCTTGTGGGGTCTCAATGATGATGAGAAAGGTGAGGAATCAGCTCAGAAATACGGGAGGAGCTGGTCTATGTCCTGAAAAGAGCTGGGACCACAATTTCAAAGGTTACTATCAATAATCCACTACGCCGTCATGGTTTCTAATCATGCATCGCACAGAAGGTTCCCCTGCTTGAGTCGGCATAAATCCAGGCCTGTCTGAATGACAATCTGGATGATCCAGAGGAGTCATGGGAGAAAGTATGTGGTCAGATGAGACCAAAGTACAAGTCCACTCGCCGTATTTGGAGGACAACGAAGGATGACTTCTGAAGAAAGACTTCTGTACCAAATATTAACAATATTAACTCAGGTGTTGAAATACTTATTTGCAGCAATAACATACAAATTATTTAAAAATCACAGTGTGATTGCCAGACTTTATTTTTTAGATTCTGTCTCACAGTGGAAATGCACCTATGATGAAAATTTCAGACCCTTCCATAATTTTTAAAAAAAAGATTTTTTGGCCCGTAGGATTTATTAGACGGGAAAGACTGTGTGAAACCCGGAATGAGAGACAAGGGAGGACATGCAGTAAATTGTCAATAGTCGGGATTCGACTCACGACACTACGGCCAGTTGCACATGGAGCCTGGCATCCGTGTGCTGTGACTTAACCGCACGACCACCGGGCAGCACCTCTCCATTATTTCTATGTGGGAGAACTCGGAGGCTGTTCAAATACTTATTTTCCTCACTGTAGTCGAAAAGGCTAAAAGTCAGGAGAGGTCATTAGAAAGAATTCAATATTTTTTGTACATTCAGATTGTATCGCGACATTGTACCAACATGAAGTGCATCACATTGGTAGTCTCTGGTTTAGTTAAAATATATGAGAGATAGAGAGATATATAGATTAGATACATCTATATATATATCTATAATCTGTGTAACAGAACATTTGAGTAGACCCATTCATACAGATGACTATTTTGAAAATAAAATATTAGAGTTGAGCTTATAATCACCTCACTTGAAGATCTTTTTAACTATTAGGTACTATAAAGATAAGATCCATGGTAACGCTGGGAGGCGGGGCTTGAGACGTCAAGAAAGTCAACTTTCGTTTTGGTCGCGTCAATAATAACTGTAACAGCGCTCAGAGCGTAATCCTACCCGTTTCCTCCTGCTCCTCAGCTCGACTCTCTCCTCCCTCGTGAGCATTCTACTTTTCCGCGGCCGCTCAGCGCGTGCCAACAATAAGTCTTGTATTGTCGGCTCGCGCCGAGCGGCCGCGGAGTGCTGTACTGTCTGACTGTAGTCTCCTCGCGCTGATTGTAACTAATGGTTCACTCCCGCTTTAGGGGACCTCCGTGTGCACACCATGTGGTACACACTGTGTGTAAATACTTTCACTTGGCGCCAGCCAAACAACTGCTTTGGCGTCGACTGCCTCAGAGATCGACTGGTAGATCGCGATTGACGTAATGGGCACTCCTGTATTGGGCTAATGCTCAAAGTCGTTTTCAAGCATACTTTTCCTCCTATGAGTAATACATTGTACAGTGCTCTTACTTCAGTCTTATATTGTACAGTGTAACAGTACACGAGAAAACAAAAAGGGAGTAGGTGTGTGTGCTTTTGTTAGAGATGAAATAGTTACCCACAGGTTGTCCTTTGGGGTGTTTTCAACATTTGAGTATGTAGCCTTTAAAATTGAGCTAAGCTAAAACAGTCTCCATCCATTCCTCTTCATTGTTTTATACAAGCCTTCCTCAGCACTGCCAAAGTTTTATTGATGATTTTACCGAGATGCTTTCAGTTGTATGCACAGACTTTGATGGTTTGGTTATAACAGGTGATTTCAATGTTCATGTTGATAATATCTGTGACAGAAACGCTAAAGAGCTTCATGCTGTCCTTGAAACCTTCGGTCTTGCTCGGCACGTGAGTGGCCCCACCCACAGCAGAGGACACACTGGATCTTCTGATCGCAAAGTAATATTTCAAACATCAATGTGGTCGATGTTGCTCGGTCTGATCATTTCTGTGTCGTCTTTGACCCGTTTTTCCCAAACCACCGGCTGGTCCTGCAGTTGTTCAGAGACACATAAATGACAGCACAGGAAAACTGTTTATGGAAATGATTAACTTTAAAAATGTCTCATGTTCTAGTTGTAACAAAGAACCAGTTTGTTACCACTAGCACTCGACACTTTTCACTATTTGCACTTTAAATTACATTTGGCACATTAATTGTACACAGCACTTTAAGCATCAATTTGCACTTTCAAAAAGACAATTGCACAAAATTGATTTTGGATGTTTGCTGGGGTGGTGTCTGTCCTTTTTGTCCTGTTTTTGGATCTGGTGCGCAGGGGCACTTTGGTTGAGCTCGTCTGTCCCGGAGGCAAAAGGGAGACATTTTAGATTATTAGGTCAGTTGAATATTTGCAATATTTGTGTTTAAGGGTGTTAAGGTGTTTCTGTGTGTCTTAATGTAGTTCTTAGTGTTTTGGTGAATTAAGAATGTTTACTCACTTCCTCTGTTGTGTCCAGGAGTCAAAGGGTTCCCTCTGGAAACGAGCTCCCTTATAAAGGTTCCCGGCTGGACCAAGGCAGAGGATGAGTAGGGGAGAATGATAGGGTTTTGTTCTGGGGTTTAAGGTTTTTTATCATTGTTGGGTGTTGGTTTTAGGGTTTTATGTATATATTTGTGTGTAGTTGAGTGGCTATGGGTTTGTGTGTTTTTATGGAGGTTTTAGACTGTAGACTGTTTTAGAATGAGCTAATGATAATTCGAACATCCCTGTCAATTGTCCGTGGTGTTATGGGCAGGTATTTGAACAGGTCAGGAACCTGAGATTCCTAGGAGTCATCTTTGACGAAAAGCTTAATTGGCCACAGCACATCGATAAGACTAGAGATAAATGCAAAAACGTGAATAATCTGCTGCGTTGTCTTTCTGGCCGGGACGCGCCAGGGAAGCTGGGGAAGCCAGGTGGAAACTCGCCTTCCTGACTAGTTTATACTGGGCTATTATAGAGGAACGCTATTTGATATGTCCTGTATTCGCTTACACATGTCGACTCAGACATAAACACAAACTGATAAAGAAAACTCTTGACTGTGTATGAACAAGCCCAAGCCTTGATAATCTGTTTAGGGCTTTTTTTTTTAAGATGCCCCCCCGTCCCCACTGCCGATGCAAGTTTGGGAATGGGAGAAAAAATGCCACTCCCGGTTCCCGTTTAACATCTTATGATTAGTTATTGGGAGATAAATGTCCAAGGAAAACATTAACAAGCACTCACCCGAAGGGAAACTTGCTCAAGGAATGTGGGTAACATCATTAGAGGTGCAGCAACACGAACTGGGTGTTTAACTGGGTAGAGGAATACAAAAGCAACGACTTGACGGACTAAGCAGTTTTACCTTGAAACCCTTCCGGTGGCTCTTGGCCACCATAGCTCCTTGGAAGTTTGCTGCGGCTCCTGTTGATACCTGTACGCAAGCTTAAAGGAAAACCTGTAAAGACACCACAGCTTATTGTTTCAACGAGCTCAACTCGATAAGCATCCTGATGATGAAGGTATTATTATATATTGAGTTGAGTCTAAGATCACGAGGAGTGGCCCGAACAGCGTTGCCTTTTTCATACCACGACCTTGTGTTAGCGTCCAAGGAAGGGTGTTAAACAGACCATCTCCTCTGTCGTTCTCCACGGCACTCCCATCTAGACGATAGGGCTAGCAATCATGGAGGGGGCTGTGTCTATCTTACAGTGTCAAAACTTTGTTTGATAAGCTTCTGACAGCCTCTCTGCACTACAACAGCATTTAAGAATCCGCGAGAAATCTGGATGTTCTATATAGCATCTTCTATCCTTAGATGCTCTCTTTTTCCAGGAAGGAATGTGAGTGTCTCCTTCATTTGGGTTCCTGCACATGTAGGGGTATATGATGTAAGGAAATTGACAGATTTTTGCTGGACTAAGAATTCCCTCTGTAGGCCGCTAACTCAACTGCATGGTTGAAAATAAGCAGAACATGAAAATCAAGGCCGGATTACGATTATATTAAGCCGTCTTGTGTAATGAACTCTGTAATCGGTGATACAGATTTTGTCCAAGTATCCACCATAGTCGTGGCCAGTAGCCGTTATGTTGAGTTGGCCCAATCGCAGATCCATTGCAGGCATAAATGCAGGGGAAAAAGAAGCCTCTTGCTCACTCACATGAACGATTTGGGAATGAGGCCAAATGGACTCATTCTTCGCTGACGTTAGGATAGGCAAACATACCTACAGCAGTCTGTGTGATCACTGTTCAAAGAAACCCAGAAACTGTTGACGATGTTGTGCTGCTCCACCTGTTCGGCATATGAAAAAAGAAAGACACTGATCGTGTCTTCTGATGTGGTTGTTCAAAACTAATTAAAGCAGGAATTCAATCTGCGGAATCTTCTTACAGTTTCCAGCTTACAGGGATTTCTTACATGTGGGGCTTTATTACTTACTTATGTACATCTGCGGTTGTTGTTAATTGGACGGTTTGTAGAGTTAGGGTTTCTGCGGCGTTTTGTGTGGATGTTGTACCGCTCGCAATTGCCTGACTGCCACTGGAGAGCGGGTGGACAACAGCCGAAAGAGACTCCAAGAGTCCACAACCTCACAGTGAGGTTGGCGGTGCTGTTAGCACTATGTAGCCACGCTGTATTTTGGAAAGCCAAAAAAGAAAGAAGAAGGATCTGCGCCTTATAGCGCGTCTGAGCTCGCTCCCGGTCGCGCAGTTGGGGAAGCAACAACGAACACAACTAAAAAAATGGGTGTCTTAATGAATAATGATTCAATTAAGGGATTACGCTTAATGTAACACTATGGATTACCAACCGCCATAACCACTCAAAGAAGGAAGTCCTTTTCTGCTGCTGGCGGAGAAGACACATGCTCCTTGCCTCCAATTTTTGCGCCCAATGTACGTTGCACTTTTTAATTTGATTTGAAAATTAAAAAAAATATGTGACCTTGTCAATGTACTTGTCTCACCTCAACTCCAACCGCTAAAGGCCAGCCTACGTTACTACTAATGCGTAAAAAGATTTGTTGTATTCTTTCGACACAAATTGCCCCTACTGTAAGGCTATATGGTTTTTAAAAATAAGCAGAAAGGCGCCATGGTGAGACGAGAAATGAATTTGATTCAGGTCGCGGGCTGGCACAGAAAAAGGGAAGTGCCGGGATACGACCCGGAGGATTCCGAACAGAAAATTATCCAGGGGTTCAAAAGGAGATTTGCAGAGAGAAGCTGTACATGTACAACCTCATTTTATGTAGAACTAGAAGGAAGGATCTTTTTTTCTGAAATAATGAAGAAAATGAAGCTGCAGTAACAACTGGCGTGTCCTGTTGCCACCAGTAACAAGAGACAAACCCTCCAGAGCTTTCAGCTGACCGTTTAGAACTATTTGTAATTTCCACATTCCAAGTTTTGTAATGAGTTTGCATTATTCTCTTAATGAAAAAGTTCAGGGCATTAAAAATCAATGCTATCAATTCTACAATTGGTAACTGTGGTCTCAGCCCAGATGCCCCTGACACTGTGGGGTGGCCCAAGGGTCAATCCTGGGACCCCTTGCTGTTCAACCTCTACATGTCGTGCCGTTAAGGTCAGTTGATACGCAGCGAGAAATGTGTCCTATCACAATTACGCAGACGACACTCAGATCTATGTTTCACTGACGGCAGGTGAATATGGACCAGTGGATGCCACTTCTGTCACTGCACTCCAACAGGATCAAGTGTGTGGATGGCCAAAACAACTTTCTCCAGCCTGAACTCAGACAAGACTGAAATCATTGTCTTTGGCCACAAGAAACAAAGAGAAAGGTGCTTTAACTGTCAGCCTCCAGAGTCTTCCGCTCTAAAAACCTACAAAATCAAGTTTAGAAATCTGGGGGCGGTAATAATGGACCCCAGACTTGAATTTTAACAGCCACTTCAAATCAATAACATCAGCAGCTTTTTTACCATCCGCTAAAAAACATAGCCAAAATCAAAAGTATAGTGTCCTAAACCAGACCTGGAGAGACTTATGCCATGCGCTTTGTCCTCTCTAGTAGATTAGACTACTGTAACGGCCTGTTTCACTGGCCTCTCTCAAACGAGCTGTAAAACAGCTGCAGGTACCTCCCAGGAACGGCTGCTGCTCTGGTCTGAACTAGAACCAGGAAGTATGATCACATTAGTCCTCTGTGCTCAGGTTTCTCTTGCACTGGCTCCCTGTGGCCTCAGAGAATAGACTTCAAAGCAGCTCTGCTTGTATACAAGTCTCTCCATGGCCTAGCACCCAAAAGTACATCTCGGACATGTTAGTGCCTATATGAACCATCTGGGACTCTGAGGACCTCAGGGACCGGCCTCCTGCTGGTGCCCAGAGTCAGGACTAAACATGGGGAATGTGCGTTTCAGTTTTATGCAGCTAAAATCTGGAACAGTCTTCCTGAGGATGTGAGACAGGCCGCTGTGCATATGACTGAGAGGATTTTCTTTGTACTCTTCTCTTTTATGTCTTAAACTATTCTGTCATGTCTTTTTTAATGATTTTTTTTTACTGCTGTGTGAAGCACTTTGAATTGCCTTTGTGTATGAATTGTGTTCTACAAATAAATTTGCCTTGCCTATTGTAAACTGAAATCTTTCGCTGTCTCATCACCGATGGGTACCTGATTAGCATCAGAATGACCAAGGCTTCTTCCACTCCATGGCTTCAGAACACCATTATACACAACTGGTGTATAAACCACGTCTTTCAAACCATCTCTTCTCCAGCTCAGAATCTCCACCTCACTGTCTTCAATAGAGTGGTTTGTGGCTTTGAGATGAAGATGCACAGCGCTCTGGGGTCCTGAACTCGAGGGTCTTCTGTGCTGATAAAGCCTCTTGTGCAGTGGCTGTTTAGTCTCACTATGTGGCGCTCTTTACAACTTTCTTCACTGCATTGGATAGAATACACTACATTGCTCTGTTTTTGTGTTTCCTCCTTCCACCTCTGAGCTGGTGGGCTCTTCTTGGGCTCTGTGTTGTAGTGTCCTGACCACTCCCAGCTTTTCCATTGGAAAAAACAGCCCTTCTCATAAGCTAACACGGCTAACATGGCTAACAGGTGCCCACTGCCCTTCCCTTGCCTGTTGGCCTCTATGTGAATACGGAGCATGCATTGATTAAGCTGAGCAGAGTATTTCAGACGGATGATTTGCAGGCCCTGAGAGCCGAGATGATGATAAGACAGAGAACAAGAATATGAAAAGTAAGATCATGGATTTGGAATCCAGATCTCGTAGAAAAAAATATCAGACTTGTGCGGGTTCGTGAGGGAGAGAAGGTCCTTCCGCTCTTTAGGTATCAAGGATATGATGGCCTCTTTCCAATTCTGAGGGGTCAGAGTTTTTTCAAGTGCCCAGTTAAAAGTTGGAGTAAGTGTGTCTATTAAAGCTTTATACCACTCTGAGGTGAACCCATCGCTCCCCGGAGATGTATTATTCTTTAAACTTTTGATTGCGCATTGTATCTCCAAAACTGTTATTTTAGCTCGTAATTTTTTATTTTGTTCTTCTGACATAACAGGCAAATTGAGGGTGTCCAGAAAGGAATTTATGTCATCATCTTTTTCGTCTGTAATGTCTGAAGAAAGTTTATTATAAAAGGATTCAAATGCTGATTGAATCTGTTCTTGTTTGGTTAAGATTACATCATTTTGCCTGTCCCATATTCTAAAAATTGTTCTTTCAACTTGTTGTTTCCAAGTTTCCAAGTTTCCAAGACAGAAAATGTTGATCCACTCTCATAATACCTTTGTTTGGTAAAGAGCATTTTCTTACTATTTCCTGTGAAGTCAGATCATTCATTTCTCCTCTTATCTTTTTAATTTCTTAAAAAGCAGACTGGCATTGACCCTCCACAGTGTGTCTTTCCTCCAAATCCACAGAGATGTAGATAGGAGCACGGTCTATTGTGCTATATCTGCTTCAGTGATTTTAAGTCTGTCTTTATGGAGATTAAAAAAGTAGTCTATTCTGGAATAAAGTGTATGTAGATTTGGTCCTACCTTTTGTTAGCTTTGTACCTGGAAGCATTGGTTCAATATATTAGAAAAATGATGGTGTCTCAACTGATGGGACAGAGGATGAAATCGCCTGCAACACAGATGATGTCTTACTATATTTAACCAAACCATGATATTGGTCTGGATACAATTGAATGGACAAAGAAACTGAAATTCTCTTTTACTGGCGCCCCCCACTGTCCTTTAGAAAGACTAACCCATTTGAATGGCAAACAGAATATTTTAGATATTTGGGTGTGGTCCTCCAAAAAGATCTATCAACAATCTTAGAGAAAAACGACTCCCCTTTTCTCTACTATAAAGAAAGAGCTTGAAAATTTGATTCTTATCCCATACTTAAATCCAAAAGATTGAAACTATAAAAATCAATGTTTTGCCCAGATTTCTCTCCCTATTCCAGGCGCTTATGATTTCCATCCCAGACCGGCTGTTTGATGAGTGGAATAAAACAATCTCAATATTTTTATGGCAAGGCAAGAAACCTCGAATCCAATTTAAAACTCTACTAATATCAAAAGTTAAAGGAGGTCGGGGCTTACCTTGTTGCAAAAAATTCAGAGCGCTGCTGTGCTGGTGTGACCCAGAATATGAAGCTTAATGGAAAAATATTGCGATTAATGTTAATTAATGCCCGGGGTGCTTTACTGGCAGATGACAAGTGGTTGAGCCATTTGGAGGAAGTTAAGAATCCCTGGGCAAAATCTTTGCTAACAACATGGAATGAGCAAATCTAAAGATACAAACTAAACAAAGATGTTAAAATCTTTTTTTTAAATTAATTTATTTTTATTTTATTTACAAATACAAAACAGTAACAATAATGATGACAACAAGAACAAAAACAGCAAAAGACAGACAACAATACAGACATTAGACAAATAGAGGGACAACAGTCTAGAAACTTCAGAGCGGGGTGATTTTGTGTGTGTGTGTCGTGTCGGTGTGTGTCTGTGTGTGTGCGTGTGTCTGTACGTGTGTTTGTGTGTGTGTGTGTGTGTGTGTATGTTTGTGCATATGTGTGCGTGAGTGTCTGTGTGTATGCGTTCAAACAGAGTAAAAATGTGTTATATCATAATTGCCATCATCACGTATATGTCGTACATGTAGATAAAGTCATCATTTTAAAATAGCAATCATTATATACCACTACCCACTGTCATTGCATCTTTAAAGATAGATATAGATATACACATATACATACAGTATACATACAGTACATATGTCTGATAATCTCCCCCCGCATCATTTCTGCCCTTCGATTTTTACCTTTTTTTTTCTTCTGTCATGTTTAGTGTCTGAGGTGCATTAAAGAAAAGAGGACATTTCACGGGCGTCTCCACTTGGGACAGAGATGCCCCTTTTCAAGGGGAATATTATCTAAATCATATAAATGCATTGATGATTTAGACAGTCATTCAACTATATATATCAAAAATAAATGGGAAGAAGAAGGTAACTTTGTTTTGACGGATGAAGAGTTGGAAGGTATATGTTATGTTATATGGAGGACCACAAAATCACATGTCTGGAAAGAATTCCGTTGGATGAATGCATCCGTTTTTTCATAACCTCATGTCAAAGTACTCATTATTCCCCGGGGAATTGTGGCACCAGAAGCCAAAGCACGATCCTGTGTTCTGGACTGTCCTGAAACGAACAAGGCACTGCAGACGTCACCCTTCCACTCATGTTTAAATGTATGTATTTGGGCCTCAAAACATCTCTCTCTCTCTACTCTCTCTCTCTCTCTACCTTTCTCTCTCTCATACCCTCTCTCTCTCTACCTTACTCTCTACCACTCTCTCTCTCTACCTCTCTCTCTACCTTTCTCTCTCTACTTTTCTCTCTCTCTCTCTACCTTTCTCTCTCGCTCTACCTCTCTCTTTCTCTACCTCTCTACCTTTCCCTCTCTCTACTTCCCTCTCTCTACCTCCCTCTCTCTCTACCTCCCTCTCTATTGCTCTCTTTCACTACCTCTCTCTCTCTATTGCCCTCTTTCTCTACCTCTAACTACCTTTCTCTCTCTCTCTACCCCTCTCTCTACCTTTCTCTCTCTCTACCTCTCTCTCTCTACTTTTCTCTCTCTCTCTACCTTTCTCTCTCGCTCTCTACCTCTCTCTCTCTACCTCTCGCTCTACCTCTCTCTACCTCCCTCCCTCTCTACCTACCTCTCTCTCTACCTTTCCCTCTCTCTACCTCTCCCTCCCTCTCTCTCTCTACCTCCTCTCTCCCTCCTCTCTCCCTCCCTCCTTACAGCCGCGGTCAGCTGACCAAGTATGCGCGCGTGCACACGGACACGTGCCTCCCATGATTCCGTGGGGGTCCGCAGCCTGACCACACCCACCAGAGCGGCTCTTCAGAAGGAGCGGGATGGAGCCCGCACTCTGTCTGTGAAGGGCACCTCTACGGGACGCTCCTGCCGCGCGTCGTTCTGCTGCGCCCAGGAGCATTTGTGCCGCACGCGTCACTGATACGCCGCGCTCTGTCGCCTACACTCCGCCTACCAGGTAACGCCATAGTCTTGGTACAGAAAGCGAGGGATGGGAAGCCGCGGTGCCTGACCGGGCCTCATACCGTAGGAACGAGCGCGTCCCTGGGCGCGGGCTGTGCACCGCTTGAGCTGCGGGACCGGAGCGTTCCCGGGCCGCTCGGCCTGCATGTAATCACGTGTGTGTGTTGTGTCGCAGATATGCTCCCGGGCTGACGCTGCGACGCGGTGTAAACGGACATGGCGGCCAGGGGCCACGCGACGGGCCCCGCGGAGCCTCAACGCTGCACCGGGAGCCTTCAGGCCAATAACGGGACGTGCATACAGCAGCTCAGCATCTTCCCGCCCTTCTCTTCCACGCTCGCGCTCTTTGTGCTGGTGCTCGTGCTCGTGGGGATCGTTCTGGTTTCCTTGGCAACCTTCCATTTCCACAAGAGGAAGCTCCGTAAAAGGAAAATCCTACGCGCGCAGGAGGAGTACGAGCGCGACAGGCGCAGCCCTGCGCGCGCCCCCGGGAACGAGCCCGTGAGACCGTGTGTCATTGTTCGCCCACTCAAATGTGAAGACAAGCCCAGCGGGCCCCCCGAGGTCCTGGCCCCTAACGAAGGCCCCAACGAGGCCCCCAGTGACTGTTGACGTGAATTCAGGGAAAACAGTACAGCAATAACCTGGCACAACAGAACACAGCTGCCTGCTCAGACCTGGTGCAGACCAGGTGTAGACCAGACTCAGACCCAGACCAGGCCCCTCTGAGATCAGAGCCAGGACCAGCTCTGCACTAACCAAGTCCTCAGTCTTAGGCCTTTATGGAACTGCTCCTTTGATTTTCTGTTCTTCCCAGGCTCTTGTAGGAGCTGCTCCAGGGGACAGTGTTGTTCTTAGGGCCCCTCCAGAGGAGAAGGGGCATTTTCAAAATAAGGTGACGTGTTTCCCCACACTCTCCAACCCTTTTCAGAGGGCAATATTGTACTTTTTAAATGTATATTTAACTCTGTAAGGGTGCTGAATCTTATGTCTACCCCATTTTAAAACTCCATTTCGGATTAAGGAAAAAAAATATATTATACAGAAGCTACACAGTGTGTCGAATTAATATTAAAATGATTAAAAATATGATATGATCTTTCTCCGATCAGAAAGGACCAGGTAAGAAGCCTCTTTCTGTGAAACATATTGGTGTCTTTTGCTTAGTAAGATCAAAAAACCACCTAATTTTAAAATGTCAAATTTGACCATGGTTTCGTTTGGAACGTCATTACGCTCAATTGAAGCAGTATAAAACATTCTCTTAAAAGGAATAGGTTCAGTGGGAAATCGATACAATCTTAATATGACACACAATGTTTTGAGATGTCCAAGAAACACACATTTTATATAAACTTATTGGTGTTACAGCCCTTTAATGTAAGTTACACTGTTGTCATTTGGTGTTACTAAAAAATATAATTTCACATAATTGCTACTTATTTTGCACAATTAATTTGTCTCCATATTTCAATTTTGGGAAATTAAAAAAACATGAAATTGTATTGTAGTTTTGCCTGTTTAGTTTTTTAAATAGTTGTAACAAGAACATGAAAGTAAATAACAAAAAAAGAAAGGACAGGGTTGTTCCTTAACACTAGTAGTGGTGCTTGTATAGTAGGCCGACTGAATGTATTTTGGAAAATGTTGTCAAAATGTGTCAAATTTTAACTAAATTTTTCAGCCCAAAAAAATCACCTTATTTTGATAATGGCCAGGGGCCGGTCCCGGGGACAGTACTGTTGTGTTCGGGGCCAGTACTGTTGTGTTCGAGGCCATTCCAGGGGACAGTGCTGCTGTTCAGAGCTGGTCCAGGGGCCAGTGTTTTTGTTTAGGCTGCTCCAGGGCACAGCGCTGTTCCTCGGGGCCCCGGGACAGTGCTGTTGTTCCGTGGCATGTGTACATGTAGTGTTAGTGGTGCTGTAGGCGGCTCAGGCTGCGTAGGCTTTAGCTGTGGCGTGGTATATTCTGCATATAGAGTGTCTCTGACACGTGTAGTTCCTATAGCCTGATTATGCACATTTAATACTCTGTACATACGTGACTATTCTACATTCATGTGTCATATAGAGCTCTTCTAGTCCCAGCTGCGCCTGCACATGTCATAACTGGCCTTATGAAATATGTACGCATATTTATAATAAAGAACAGAAGAAGGACTAATGCTCATGTGTTTTAACTCTGCACTACCACAGCACATCAGCACCACACAGACCTTTTACTCCCAGAGAGACAAGGAGAACCCAAACGGACACGAGGAGAACCCAAACGGACACAAGGAGAACCAGAGGAGAACCTGGAAACTCTAAACGGAACAGGCCCCACTTCCAGGCCCTGCTGTGAGGAAAGGTCTCCAGAGCAAGGAGGCAAAAGCTCTTACTCCTCCCATTTAATACAAACACATGAAAGTATTTCCCTGAGTAGTGCGTGCTTTGACACGGTGTTATAAAATACAGAGATACGTTTTTCCAACAGAATTCCCCCCCCTCTCACAATTACTATGATTTCAAATGCTAAAGCGGCTATAGACCCCTGCTGACTCATTCTGACCCCTACTGATGGCCGACCCCCTGGTTGAGAAGTGCTGGTGCTCCAGGAATAGAGCGGAGAGCGAGACGTGGACATGCAGAGACACAGTCGTCCTTGAGGGACATGGCCAGTCCTGATTCTGTATTCAGGTCGGGTTTGTGGGCGTCATCCCTAGAGGCCCCTCTGCACACGGCTCCACAGCCTCACACACTTGTCTCAGATTGGAGCTTGAGTCTGAATCTGTCCAAAAACCTGAGCAGTGACCAAGTCCATTATTTTGTTATATCTATCAAAGCACAAGCTACAAAAGTCAAACAGTATAAAATGCTGAAGCATCTGGAGTGATACATTTCATATACATGTACTGGGACATATCAGTGGCAAGAGCTTTCTGTTGATATTATGGAATTATTTGGACATTTGTGTTAGTTGCATCGCTTCTCCAGATATGATTTAGTTTAGGGACACAGAATGACAAACATAAAGTGGGAAAAATATTTAGAGGGACAAATGTAGAGACAAAGGGGAGGGGATATTACAAAGGATCAAATACACAGAGGGGAAAATATGGGACTTTTTGTCCACAAAACTCAAAACTGGCTTAAAGAACACTAAACTGCCATGGAATGTAGAGTGGAGGGATATGACTTCCTTATTTTATGTTTTTTTTGTAATCTACGCCTTTCACTAACTTTCAGTTTTAAATTGTTTTCCACCTTTTAAAATGTTACTTTTTGGTTCAAGTGGTTTAATTTATTTTATACTGTATTCATTTTGAATTGTCTCTTAATGCATGCCCTTTTGATTTCATATTTGTTGTTTTTATTATTGCTCAGTGTTTTATGTTGCACCTTAAAGCCGAGAGTTCCTATGTTTGTGAATTTTGTTCATTGACAATGGCAATAAACCTTTTCTGATTCTGATTATTCTGTAGCCTTTATCTCGTGTAAGGAACACCAAATTATGCGTGTAATATTTTTGATAGTTTCTTACCCTGATGGAAAGCAGACGTTTAGAGCTCTCCAAAAATTCAAGATAAAAATAACAAAGTTGAATTTTCCAAAACGGTTCCACTTTACCCATATTCACCTACAGAGGGACAGTCAGAGGGACAAAAAGCTTGTGTGTGTGTGTGTGTGTGAGGCCATCACTCACACCGCTGACATACCTTGATGCGTCTGTCTTAAATATTCCTCTGTGTGTGTCTGTGTTGAGGTGTGTGTGCGCGCGTGTGTGTACGTGTGTGTGTATGTGTGAACGTGTGTGTACGTGTGCATGCGTGTGTGTGTACGTGCGTGTGTTGGCAGGAGCGTCCTTGTCCTAGAACAGTGATTATTCTGTGGGGACATTAGCTGATTGCTTCTGTTCCTGTCCGTGGTCATTCTTCACTGGGACAGCGGCGCAGACAGGATGCGACCATGGGGACGGGACACGCTAAATATCATTCAAAAGTACAATATAAGACTGAAGTAAGAGTAAGGCAAGGCAAGTTTATTTAAGTTCATTTAGTTTGTAGAGCACAATTTGTACCCAAGGCCATTCAGTGCTTCACAGAACAGGAAGAAATGCATTCAAATCACAAAGACATGGCAGAAATCACAAAACAGTTGAAGACATAAAAGAGAAGAGTACAAAGAAAATCCTCTCAGTCATATGCACAGCCAAACAAAACTGTTTTTAGCTTAGATTTGAACATTGCCAGAGTAGCAGCCTGTCTCACATCCTCAGGAAGACTGTTCCAGATTTTAGCTGCATAAAACTGAAACGCAGATTCCCCATGTTTAGTCCTGACTCTGGGCACCAGCAGGTCCCTGAGGTCCTCAGAGTCCCAGATGGTTCATTATGGCACTAACATGTCCGAGATGTACTTTGGTGCTAGGCCATGGAGAGACTTGGATACAAGCAGAGCTGCTTTGAAGTCTATTCTCTGAGCCACAGGGGGCAGTGCAGAGACCTGAGCACAGGACTAATGTGATGGTACTTCCTGGTTCTAGTCAGGACCCGAGCAGCAGCGTTCTGGATGTACTGCAGCTGTTTTACAGCTCGTTTGGAGAGGCCAGTGAGCAGGCCGTTACAGTAGTCTATTCTACTAGAGACAAACGCATGGATAAGTCTCTCCAGGTCTGGTTTAGACACTAACCTACACGCTATGTTTTTTAGATGGTGAAAAGGTGCTGATGGTATTGATCTGACGTGGCTGTTAAAGTTCAAGTCTGAGTCCATTATTACCCCCAGATTTCTAACTTGATGTGTAGGTTTTAGAGCGAGACTCTGGAGGTGACTGTTAACACTTTCTCTTTGTTTCTGTGGGCCAAAGACGATGATTTCAGTCTTGTCTGAGTTCAGCTGGAGAAAAGTTGTTTTGCATCCACACACTGATCTGTTGGATGCAGTGACAGAGTGAATCCACTGGTCCATATTCACCTGCCGTCAGTGAAACATAGATCTGAGTGTCGTCTGCATCATTGTGATAGGACACATTCTCACTGCGTATCAACTGACCTAACGGCAGCATGTAGAGGTTGAACAGAAGGGGTCCCAAGATTGACCCTTGGGGCACCCCACAGGTCAGGGGCATCTAGTCTGAGACACAGTTACCAATTTCGACAAAGTACTTCTTGTCTTTCCAGATAGGACTTTAACCAGTTTAGAGAGTAGTGCCAGTGATGCCCACCCAGTCCTCTAGTCTCTGTAAGAGGATCCCATGATCGACAGTGTCAAAAGCAGCACTCAGATCTAACAGAATTAAGACTGAGGCTTTGCCCGCGTCACTGTTCAGGTGGATGTCATTTGTCACCTTGACAACAGCAGTCTCAGTGCTGTGATGAGGTCTAAAACCTGACTGGAAAACGTCAAATGAGTTGTTTATTAAGAGGAAATCAGTGAGCTGTTGGTAAACAACCTTTTCAAGGACTTTGCCCCAAAATGGCAGATTAGAGATGGGCCCGGTAATGACTTCAGTACTGCGGCATCAAGACTGCTCTTTCTTTAGGAGAGGGCTTTATGACCGCAGTTTTCAAAGACCATTGGGAATGTTCCAGATTGAAGCGACATGTTAACTATGTGAGTGAGTGGTGCTATAACAAACTGTTCAGCACAGACTTTAGAAATCTGGAGGTCACACATGGAGGCAGCATGTAGATGAACTCAAGGCTGGTGATGATCTCCTGGACAGTTTTGTCAGTTACAGGTGCCAAAGTGAGTCAGCTCTAAGTGTGTTAGGTGGTTTGAGGGTTATTTTTTGCATTGTAGAATTGATAGCATTTTTAATGCCCTGAACTTTGTCATTAAAGAATAATGCAAACTCATTACACTTGGATGTGGAAATGAGTTCTAACGGCAGCTGAGCTGGAGGGTTTGTTAATCTGTTTACTGTGGCAAAACAGGACACGCCAGTTGTTACTGCAGCTTCCAATTATTTCAGAAAAATATCCTTCCCTAGTTCTACATAAAATGAGGTTGTACATGTACAACTTCTCTCTGTAAATCTCTTTCTGAACCTGAATTAAATTTCCTGTGTTTTTGTCAAGCCATGTTTCAGTTAAAAGCATAAAATCAAGATTATAAGAAGAAATAAAGTTATTAATTAAGATTGATTTGTTACATAAAGCATTTGACATTTAGCACAGCAAGTTTCAGACTAGTTTCAGTGAGACTTGGGCGTTATCTTTTTGCAGGGAATATGAATCAAATTTCTCAGATTGGGCAGCCTGACTCGCATTTTGTTTTCCCGTCTTTGTGATGTGACTACAGACCACTAGGGGATGCTGTTTTTACACAGGGCCCCGGGTTGATTTGATTTTCACTATGACTATAAGTTCCGGCAACGCTGAGACCCTGTGCATCCTAGCTATGGGGAGATACCAGAGAGTTTGGGCCCAGGTGAAAGGCGGAGGGGTTTAGGTGGGCGGTTTTTTGTATGTGTAGCAACAGTCAGGGGAGAGTTTCATCATCGTTAGAACTCTTGATCTTATATAATTGGGCGCGAGTGGAGCCATCTTAATGCCTGATTTGATCAGATATTCAAGATGGCTGAGAAGGCCCCTGGGTGAGAGTGGAGATGGAAAGGAGAGTAAGGAATCTGTAGTGGGAGTAGATGTTGCAGGGGGGATCTAGGACTGCTCTGAGGGCAGGGGCGATGGCACGGATACTGCCGGGCCCGCCACAGATGGGTCCAAGGCCTTTGATGAGGACCGTGCGGGGAAAGAACTGAAATGACTCCTGCGCTGGCCGCGGTGAAGATTGTTGTGGTGGCTGCTGCAGAGGAGTCCTTCGCTGGAGGCGGTGGAGGTGATCGTGGAGCATCTGGAGTTGAATCCTTTGCTGGTGGTTGGTGGGCAGCAGCTGCTAATAAATCCTTTGGTGGGAGGTTGTGGTTGTGGTGCTGGCTGATGTTGAAACATTGGATCGGTCCTCTGGCTGAATGGAGCAGGAATTCTTCTCTCATTCCACTTCTTCTCTAACTATCTGCTCAGGACCCTGTCCAGGCCCAGTCCAATGCCTCAGAGCGTGGAGCAGGTTCTCTGTCAGCACCCTCACTCCACCTCTGCATAGGTGTGGGCCATTTCTCTTAAACAGGTCCTCTCGTTTCCAGAATAGATAGAAGTTCTCAATATAGTGCAATCCTCTTGTTGCACACTCTTTGGACAGCCATGTGTTCAGCTGAAGCAGCCGGCTAAACTTGTTTATCTTCCTGTCGATGTTTGGAAGAGGTCCACTTATGAATGTTTTTATTTCCATTTTATCAAGCACGCCGAAATAACTCCAAGAAGTCCCTTTTCAAAACTTCAGTCTCTTCGCGTCGTATGTCCACTGCCCCAGCCATGCACAATCAGCTGTTTAAACTCCCTTTATGTTTGGCTAAAACATTAGAAATACGTGACGTAATCTCAGTGATTGTGGCGCTGGGAAAATAATGTGTTTTCATTTTTTTCATACATCATGTGACTTATCGCCCACCATCCCCAATCAAGACGACCTTGACGTTAGGCACAGATTCTCTCTCTGTCTCTGTCTTCCTTTTCGCCACGTCATGTTTTACATTTTTCCTTTGTTCATTTACTTCAGTCTTTGAAAGTGGTCAAAATCTGTTTGTAAGCTGTATTTTAGTTGAGGTTACATTACCGAGATTGTGCCAGGCACTGTCTTTGGAACATTTTGGGAACGACACGGTCAATCCAGTTTAGATTGAAAGTAGCTGTTTTTCTTGTGAGAAATGTGGACTTCTTACCACTGGATGACACTGGAATTATATCGTGCAGTCCTTTTTCAGATTCCAAAGCAAATATCCGTGCTTGAAGCTCATGAATTTCTTGTTGATAACAGCGTTCACAAGAGTTTGTTTCTCTTCTCACAGACATGTCGCTGGCTCGTCAGATTTGTTGATTAAAACTCTAAAAATGCTCTTAAAATCCTTGGTTGACTTAAAAAAAGTCATAATTAAAAATGTTTGGAAGAAAAACACAGATTAAAAAGCAAAACAAATAAGGAAAGCAGCTATGGTAAGCAGGAACACGCAGGAAAGCGTCAATAGGATGTTAATAGCCCATTACAGGGCTGTTAGGATACAAAGAAACACTCTTTATCAGGAGGTCCCGCCCGGTGGGCAGGGCCTACTCAGAGTAGGATAAAAACCTAAATTCCCAGACTCGATCCGCAGATTGAGAATGACTCTTGGATGAGAGTCGAAACATTTTGTTTTTCTAAAAAAAACAGTGTCTAGATGACTACATCTAGACACTACATCTTTTTCTTCATTTCCAATACTTTTAAATCAGCTCCTAATTTTTATTTTTCTGTTCTGTCATGAAGAGGAAATTGAGAGTTTCCAAAAAGATTTGATTTCTTCTTCTTCTTCTCCTGATTTTGGAGAAAAGTTTTTCGTAGAAAGATTCAAACAAAGATCAAATTAGGTCTTGTTTGGTTCAAATTAAATCACTCTGCCTGCCAGTTTCCAAGATAATAATTTAGAAATAATCCTGGAGCTGGTTGGAGGATTGGAGCTCTGGTAGCGTAAAAGAGATGGACATTTATGATAAAGTATAGAACTAAGAAGTAGACTTTCTATAGTTGACTACTGATTTACTTTCTGTCAGATTGTGAGCGCTGGCCCACACCCCGGAACAGTAGGTGGCGGTAATACTTTTTGAGGATAGTTTCCAATCTCCGTAAAACAAGACGGAAGTTCCGCCACAAACATAAACCCAAACATGGCCACGTTCTTCGGCGAGGTGCTGTCCGTGTTCTCCCGGGCCGTGGAGGAGGACGAGGAGGAGCTGGAGGAGAACGAGGAGGACGAGGACATCCTGAGGGAGCTGGAGGAGAAGAGGTGGGTGCTGTCATGGGTGCGCCCTTGAGTGCAACAGCCTCAGGGTGCAGCAGCGTCAGGGCGCCGCGGTGACTCGGCACTGGCTGAACCCGGTGTTCGACATTCGCACTTCCGCGGTCAGTAGCTCGTAAACTCAGGATCCTAAGACCTCCAAAGTGTCTCCGCGTCGTCGGGATGTGGACAGTGTAGATACTGCAGTCCTCTTTAGTCATGTGAGTGGGTCCATGCGCCTCAAACCTCCACCAAAACAATATCTGAAAACTAGACTGCCTAAATCGTATTAGAGGGAAAATGTGATGCATTAGTGCAGTCACTAATTGTTCCTGTGTTTTTTCTTGAGTGACGGCGGTACTATTTGTTCTAGTAGTTCTTTATTATTATAGAAACATCTTTTTCCGGCACGTTTCACAGGTCACATTCTTAGTTGGATTTTTGTCGTTCAAGGTTCTTTTTGTGGATATCCATCCAGGGAGATGTTTGTGTTTGGACCCAAGGACTCTCCAGCACAGCGTCCAACTGCAGTTTTAACACACTTTTTATTGGGTCAGGCCAAAATGAGCATCTGGCTCACTCGGAGGAACCAGGCAGCCGGTCGGGCTGTTCGGACCCTGTGGAACTTTTAAAGAAACTGGTCACAGCACGACTCAGACTTGAACATGTTGTACAGCACACTGGTGGGGGCGCTAGAGGAGTTTGAGTGTGTGTGGACATGAGGGAGGGGCTGTGTGCAGTGGGAGGGGCTGTGTGCAGTGAGGGAGGGGCTGTGTGCAGTGAGGGAGGGGGCTACTTTTATGTTTGTAGAGCTGAAAACAGGACTGAAGATGTTTCACTGATGTTTGTGGTTTTAAAAAGAACTGTTAATAAATGTGAGTGTAAAAGTCAAGTCTCTTTCTCTCTCTCTTTTGCTCTTGCTCTCAGGCAGGTCAGAGTGCACTGGGGCCCCGCGCTGGAGCTGATTCCCGACACTGACCACAGGCACACTGCCCACACCTGCTGCTGACTGTGGGACAACACGCCTCTAGTAAGACCCAGGGGACGCCTCGGGGACGCCTCGGGGACGCCTCGGGGACGCCTCGGGACCCTCGGGGACGCCTCGGGGACGCCTCGGGGACGCCTCGGGGACGCCTCGGGGACGCCTCGGGGACGCCTCGGGACGCCTCGGGGACGCCTCGGGACGCGGAGCTCTTTTGGGCCGGGATTTATTAGAACTGTGCTAGACAACATACACAAAGTCCTGATGTCCAGCCGACAGGGCAGTGCTGAGGCAGGACCACCAGCCCCTGTGCATGAGGCAGTAATGAGCCTGTCCAAGAAAAGTCCGGATAAGATATTATTAACAAGAACACTAGGGATGAGACCATAAAGGCAATTTGCACAGTCCGCGTTGTAGTTATTTTTAGCTCATTGAAAAGAGACTTTAGTTTTCATTCGGCGCCATCAATCAGAATCAGAATCGGAAAAAGGTTTATTGCCATTGTCATTGATCAAAGCTCGCAAACATAGGAACTTGTTTTCGGCATTAAGGTGCAACATAAAACATATAATAATAATAATAATATATAATAAATAAATAGCAAATAAGAATTGACGAGTAAAAATAAATAAATAAAAAGATAAAAATGAACTTGTTCTCAGTATGTACACAGAAATAGTGCAAAAATGAACAGTGCGTGAATAGTATTGTTGAGTATTGTTAAAGTGACAGGTGTTTAAGAAGTGTTCATGAGTCCAACGGCAGAGGAAGGAAAACATTCTTGTGGCGGGAGTCTGGATCACCTTCTCAGCAGAACGCACAATGGCTGCTAGCCTGTTTGTCCCTGCTGCGTGGCTCCAGCAGAGGGCGTAGGTCTCTGTTTCTTGCGCTGTGCTCCGCAGCGCTGTAGTCTCTGTTGTCCCTGGCTGTTCTCCAGCAGAGGGCGCTGTAGTCTCTGTCCCCTGGCCTGTGGCTCCAGCGCTACCACACGGTGATGGAGGAGTGAGATGGACTCAATGATGGCTGTGTAAAACTGCACCATCATCTGCACTGGCAGCTTGCTTTCCTCAGCTGCCGCAGAAAGTACATCTCTGCGGGCCTTCTTGATGAGGGAGCTGATGGAGGGCTCCCACTTGAGGGCCTGGGTGATGGTGGTACCGAGGAAGCTGAAGTGATGGGGAGTCTGTCATGGTGAGGGGGCTGGGGGCTGTGACTTTCCTGAAGTCCACAATCATCTCCACTGTCTTCTGGGCGTTGAACTCCAGGTTGTTACGCTGCACCAGGACACCAGCCGGTCCACCCCCTCCTGTAGACAGACTCATCCCCGTCCCAGATGAGCCCGTGAGGGTGGTGTCGTCCGAAAACTTGATCAGTTTTACGGAGTCGTGGCTGGAGGTGCAGCAGTTTGTGTACAGGAGAAGAGCAGAGGGAAAGTACACACCCTGTGGAGCTCCTGTGCTGATATTCGAGTGTCTGAGACATTCTTCCCCAGCCGCACGCACTGCCTCCGATCCGTCAGGAAGTCAGTGCTCCCCCTGCAGGTGGAGTCAGGCACGTTGAGCTGGGAGAGCTTGTCCTGGAGCAGAGCAGGGAGGATTGGTGTTGAATGCAGAGCTGAAGTCCACCAAACAGGATCCTGGCGTAGGTTCCCAGGGAGTCCAGATGCTGCTGGATGAAGTGGAGTGCCAGGTTGATGGTGTCGTCTAGACCCTTGGCTCTGTAGCGAACTGCAGGGGGTCCAGCAGGGAGGAGGTGAAGGACTGAGGTGGAGCAAGACCAGCGCTCCAAATGACTTCATGACTACAGATGTCAGTGCACAGGCCTGTAGTCATTAAGTCCAGTGATCAGGGGCTTCTTGGGACAGGGACAATGATGGACAACTTGAAGCTGGCTGGGACGTGGCATGACTCCAGGAGGTGTTAAAATCAAAGCGTTTACCATGCATGCGCGCTGCTTATTTCTGATGTGATCTAAGCAAAAGGGCAAAAGCTACTGCCGAAACATCTTGATACAAGTCTCTTAACAAGCCAACTCTGGGCTCTAATGGGGACCTGATTGAAATATATCTTTTATGTATATTTAAACTTTAATAATTTAATTTTGATATATTGAGTAAAGTCAACAGTGAACTAGGTTTTTTTTTTTTTTTTATAACATTGGTTTTTAGAAGTCTGTAATCCCTCCTTTGTTCAGCAGTGCCCCATTGTCATTGTAGTCATCTGGACAACAAGATGTTTTGACTCATCCTAGTGTCATTCTCAATCTTTTGAAGCGAAAGGGTCTGTGCAGGCCTGTTTTGGACCACATCCCCCCAGTTATATTTGAATTAAATATTCACAAATAATAAGTTTAGCTTAGCATATTGATAATATGAACTCAGTTTTTTTTTGGAGGAATTGCAATAGTTGTCGTGGTGTTCTAGGGCTAATTATTTTTCTCCCAGTCCAGTCCCTGGCCTCTGGGACATCTCTTCAAACAAAATACGTACAATATTCCACAGAAAAAAAGGTTTTCAGATGAGGTCATTATAGAATAATAAGTACTACTATAGATACTATTGTGAGTCCATCTTTATGGTGCTCACTGTCGTGTCCTGAGGCTCGCTGAGTGTGTGCTGTGTGCAGGGTTTGTCTCTGTGTACTTCCTGTCCCGTGGGCACTGGGACGCAGTGGGACACGTGTCTCTGTGGAATGAGAGGACACTCCAATCTGAGGGCTCTGCCTGTGTCCTGCACCGGCACCGGGACAGCCACGTGAGTCCTCTTTCACATCTCTGTCACATCTGCTTCTCTCGTCCAACCAAGAACTTAAATAAATGATTTTTGTACAATCGTCAATACGATCATGTTGTGTACATTTTAGTGTAGTGTAAGGGGTCAGATGTGCTTGAAGTGAACTAGTCGTGGTCCTGAGCAGGTGCTGGTGTGTCAGGTGGACTGCTTCGTGGCTGAGGACCAGCTCTTCCAGTGGACAGAGCAGGTTTGTCTTTTTGGCCTCTTGATAGCGCTCCATGTGCACTGTGGCCCTGCCGTGACTCTCCTTCTGCCCTCTGCGTAGGTCTTGAGCAGCCTGGAGCCCTCTCAGGTCACTGTGCTGACGGACTGTTCAGTGGCAGAGTACCAGTCAGCTCAGCCCCTGGGCCCTGCTCCCTGCCTGCGCTCCATCCACACCTCAGCCTGCTCCGAGCCCACCTGCTGCCCCCCGGTGGAGCTGCCCAACCTGGTGTCCGGTCTCCCCGCCTCAGGTAGTTTAGCCACATTTCCAGTAATTTGCTGAGGTTCATTCAAATGGGGCTTGGCAGATCGCTGACTGCACCAGCGAGCGCTCTAAGCAGGAGCGAAAGGACATGAACAATGTTTCTTCTTCTTGTCCTGTGTTTCAGTCGTGAGCTTCTGCCAGCTCCAGAACATCAGTGCTGTAGTGTACCAGTGTTACAGTGACGTCCGCTCTGCAGACTCCACCACCATGGACACTTTCAGACCGGCTGTGGAACAGCTTGCACACAGTCTCAAGGTAGGCACCACAGTAGGACACGGTTATGCTTATTTTTACACAGTCGCACCTACTCAGAACCTCTCTGTGTGCACTTACCTCAGGTGCCAGAGGAGGGCACTGCTGTAATGCTCTGTGTGCTCCACCACTGCTTTTGTTATGAAAATATCAGCGTGTTTAATGTGTGTATACGGCAAAGAACTGCGAATAGTGAGTCGGTTGTAACATGTGCTCCTGTGCCACAGCTGGACCTCTGCCCTGATCAGGAAGTTCTCAGGAAGGTCATCTCACAGGCTGCTGTCCAGAGCAATCTCTACATTTAATATGGATTTGTATCTTTTTTTCTTCTATATAATATTATTATTTTTTAATCAATAAAACATCTTCAAAATTCAAAATTTCTGTCTTTTTTTGTCCCGTTAAGCCAAGCAGCAGGCTCCATTATACACTTCAGAGATGATCAGTATTTTACTCTTTGAACGTTTAACATTGCAATGTTGTGCATCCAGCCACAGTCACATGCAATTTTCACGACTTGAGACTTACGTGACTAATGGACCTCAAAGACTTGACCTGACTTAGGACTTGCCCTTTGTGTCTTGAGCCTAATGACTTGGAATGACTTTGGTTTTAGGGGGCTAATTATATTTCGTAAGAACTATAATGCGCGTTAATGCATTTGTGTCTCCATGAGCCATGTGCTCATACTTTTGGTTTCACAATCACTTCAAATCACTTCAGGGGAGGTCGGGGTGAATGTGTGCATCTGTGCATCTGTGCATGGGCCGGGCCATGGCAAAGCCAACAGGCCAGTGCTGGACGCAGGAGCGCCGGCCCCTGCACCGTGAGGCCCCTGCACCGTGAGGCCCCTGCACCGTGAGGCCCCTGCACCGTGAGGCCCCTGCACCGTGAGGCCCCTGCACCGTGAGGCCCCTGCAGCAATGCGCCCAGTCAATAACGGTGATCACTTGTATGAAATGCTGAAATGAAGGTATTATTAACACTAGGGACGAGACAATCTACAAGGTCCATTCTTCACGCCAGTTTTCACGTTACGTTGACAGAGCTCATATTTACGTTGTTCTGGTTATTTTGAGCTCATTGAAAAAAAAACATTTGTTTTCTTTCAGCGCCATCAAAGAATTTGTATTCATTTTTTTTATACAAGCCCATAAATAATGCCAAGTTAACAGTGTAAATTGCACTAAAACTGAAAGCGGTCTTTGGACCAAATGCCCCCATTTACATTTGAATTATATACACAAAATAAGTTTAGCTAAGCATATTGATAATGTTAATTGTATTTACAAATTTACAAATTGGCAATGTTTTATTGGTGTCAGGATCAAAACATAAAGTCCTGCTACTGCAGGGTAAATGGATTCACCAAGATCTGATTGATTTTCTTGTTTATTTGCTTTTATCAGTCGAATGCTCTGTGTGGCTCTGAACATAAAGACTTTAGGAAGATAAGGCAACACTCGCACGCATGAGGATTTGAGTGGACTACAACTAAAAACTGACTTGACTTACTTGACCCTCGTGACCCGGTGACTTGAGATTTATTGTGACTTGCATATAGGTGACTAATTCCCACCTCTGGAAGAGCCTGACATAAAAGATGAGCAGTCAGAAGTTGAACGCACAGAACCCTCTCCTTGTGCGTTCTGCGCGCTGCCTCACTTCTCTTCTGTTGTGGAAAACTTAAGTAATAATTCTCAAGAAATAAAGTAAAAACAATAGAAGAGTTTGTCTTTTCTCAAAAGTGAATTGTTTAATTCTGTTGTACACTCAGAATCAATCCCTGTCCCTGCACCGAAAAGGTAGCAAAAGGCAACATCCCTGCTGTCCGGGCAGGGATGTTGCCTTCCAGTGTCCCTTCTGGTCTCAAGGCCCCACACGGAAAGATTCACATTCTTTTATAGAAAACAGGTCGAACAGGTCCTTCCTGGGCATCCCAGGAAGTCCCTCAGCATACAGAGGTAGGTCTCTTCATCAAAAGGAGACACAGCAGACATGTAAATCAGGACCAGGAAATTGGAGGTGGAAAGTCTTAAGTTACGAAACATAAGGTCAAAATGATATATTTCCATAACAGTTCTCTGGGGCACTCTTTTAGGAAGAGCAGGAAGACTCTGTGTTGTATCCATGTGCGTAAAGGTTTTACAGACAACAGAACAGTCGGGGTACATTTCTACATATAAATTAAGAGCTAAGAAAAGAGAAAAAAATAAAGAGTTGTCTAATAAAGAGCTCATTGTATCATCTCGTAATTTCAAGATACTGTCGCGTAATGACGGAAAAGTATCTCTTAATTACGAGAAACATTTTCGTAATGAGATTTTAAATTTGTTTTTGGCTACCCACAAATGCCTCATCAAGGCTACAACAGAGCGCACATTATCGTCTTGCCAACCGTGCACTGAAGTCAGTGATGACTGCTACATGCTTCTTCAGCAAACACTTTGTTTGATTTTAATTTTCAGCTAACGTTAACGCTGTGACCATTTTAAGGAAAGCCTTGACATGCTAGGCTTGCTACATTTAAGCTAACCTATGCTGAAGCTGTTTGTCATTTTCACAGCTTTGCTCAACGCAACATGTCAGCTCAAGATGATCTGTGGGATTTCCTTCAAAATCCGGGTGTTATCGTTGAAAACATCCAGAAAAATGCAACAAGATAAGGTATTATAAACATTTAGCATTCACGCTAAATAGCAACAGCTGGGATTATTTCTTTGTCACATCATCATAATCTAGATTGCGAAATTAGTTTCCAGTCCAGATAACGTAATAGTTAACGTTGTTTTGTCCGATTGCTTATTGTGTTCGACAGAGAAGTTCCAGAGCACATGGCTAATTAGCTTAGCATATAAACAAGACAGTAACGTTGGCTACTTCACAACGCTAGCTCTGTTTCAAAGTAATCCTATGACCTAAAATTAATTAATCCCTCCCTTTTAAATCCATTAAATACATTGTGAGCCGTGACCAGTGTTGAGAGTAATGCATAACAAAAGTAACTAGTTACAGTAATATATTGTATTTTTCTGTGGCACATTACCGTGCTGAAAATGGGCAATATAATACTCGTTACAATCTCAGTAATGTGAGTTACAAGGTCATTTTATTATGCACTGTAATTTGTAATATGTAATTTATTACAATTTCAGAATAACTTGCCCTGTATGTTATGACAACGCAATTGCATACTTTTGCATTTTTACACTAAGGCTTATATTTGATTGCTATTGCTAATGTTAATGAATTATTTGCCTTTAAAAGATTTTGTCAACATCTCCAAGCATACCATTGTTCCTCTGATAAAAACCTGAACGTTCAATGTAGTTGTGTGACCATGAATGTAATTGTTACTCATCAACCATAATGAAAGAAGAGTTTGTGTAATGTTATTCAGTAGGCCTACCTAGTTTGATTCTTCCCAATAGATTGTTTGCTGCTAAGCCTTTGTCACTGGCAGGTGTGAGGGATCCATGTCAAACATGCTTCAGTGTCCAGGCTGTGATATTCCAAAATTGAGTGGTTTTATTAGATGCCAATTCGAGGATTAATGTTGTAGTCCAGCACCAAAATAACAGTATTGTAAACCAGAAAAGGGATGGCACAAAATAAAGAGAAATAGTGGAAAAGTGGAGGCTCGCCCCAACCTATCACCTCCCATCACCTCTACAATATATACTTGCCTCCATCCTGCCCCCTTGTGGCCAAACTGAATGTAGATCACCTAGTGCCCAAATGTAGGTATTGTGTTATTTAAATTAACCCGAACCCGACAAAAACCTGCGGTTCCTCTCGTACTGAGCAGGATTACTATTGCAACAACACATCATCAGTAGGGTAAAACTAACCTGTCTCACGACGGTCTAAACCCAGCTCACGTTCCCTATTAGTGGGTG